>JAJHUR010136804.1:0-37235 GCA_027495735.1 Lutjanus campechanus
TCGTTGAAACATTTGCTATAAAGCGGCCATGATGTTGCATGAAGTAACAGGGGACTGGTCCTGCAAATAGAGTAGAAATTAGATTACCATCTACTTAACATTCGTGTATGTATTACACGAATGAATGAAGTAATGACACAGACAGTTTAGCTGTTTTTGCGTCACCAAGGGCCCGCTCAAGATGACATTACGTGACCGAGCTTCAACCAGAGGTGCTTTCCCCGTTCGTTTTCAGTCTCCATCATTAGCACACTGTTTCTCATTTTTTAAAATAAACTGCACAAGGCAGTCAGAGGAACACCAAGTTTCACTGCTACATCTCGTTGGCTCGTTCATGACAGTTTGGCATAAACTTCAATGAGAGTATGTTTTTCATTTTCCCTTCATGATTTCATTGTGAACCCACCACCGGCCTCTGGTACCCAGCTAGAAGCATTCGGCAAAGTATCATGGCAAAAAAGTATAGAAAGAAAGTATAGAAAAACAAAAAAGAATTACCAGTAATACTTTTTATCCATTTGTTGTCATGTATGAAAAGACCCAAAATGAAATAATATTTAAAGAGCATTTGTATAGGAATGATTCTGTCCCAAGCTTTTGGGATTTTTTGGCCTCAGCAAATCAATTGTTGTGATCCGGTAATGCTGTGAACAAACCAACACAGGTTAGACAGTCTCATTTTGAAGAGTAAATGCAAGCCAACAGTTTTTTTGTAAACATCAATGACAGTTTACACACTCACTTGCTGTAGTTGTACGTACTGTGCAATGAGGGATTATTATCATTTTGGGTGTGCTCAGATTTCTGTTTCACCTCCAAATATTGTGGTTCAGGTAATCTTGCTGATCAAGACTCATCTGACTTTGTTATAGTGACGTCACTGCGTTCCCAGACCTCAGCAATCACTTTATGGAGTCGTCATAACCCATTATCCTGAAAGAGATGGTTCGGATTTTTTGAAGTGGGGTTGTATGAGATACTGATCAATAGTCAGTGTATTACCTACAATATATGGTGGTGGAGAAGCAGCAGAAAGCTAAGCAATGTACTCCAAACTGGTGTGCCAAACGCCATCTGATGTAGCTTATACACTAATTATGGATAAGTACCTCATGCAAACCCACTTAAAAAAAATCCCAAAAATCCCTTCAAAGTTCTGTACTGTGTCAAAAGCAAAGCAAACAAACTTGACAGGACTGCTGTCACCATCCACAACACCAGGGTGATGTTTTGTGTTTGTAACTTTTGCACAAGGTGAATGGTAGTGATGAATGACAAAATCTATGACCTTGACTAGAAAAATGAGCCAATTTTACATCAGCGTGATGGAAGCCGAATTATCAAAAGGGCTCAGACTTCTCCTTGGATCATGTGTGTCAAAGTCAAAGTCAAAGCCATTCAAACCAGCATTTTCTGCATCTGAAACTCTTGTTACAGGCAGAGACACCACATTATTAATGTGCATATTTTCCCTCAGCATTTGTACTATGTTGTACCCTAATGTCATTTCATTTAATTCATGATTCATGTTGCTATGGGATCATACAGATGAAGGACTTTGGCCCTGTTTTGTTTTGTTTTGGGTTTTTTTCTCCTTCCGTGGGGCTAAATGTCGCTCCAGAGGGACTGGCACAGGATGCTGCCTTATGACTGTATTTACTGTTTACTGGCTTTCAGGAAGTGCCAGAGCCCCCCTCTAGGGACCAGTTTGGACAATTTGACTGGCTTGACTGACTAAGGAGGGAAAGGGGAGGAGGGCCTGTTCTTGGGGTGTTTTTGTTGAAGGAGACGAGCGAATGGCACCCACTGGATGGTCTCCCCGTCCAGTGTAGGTGTTTGTTGCCCCAGCAGTGCAGTTTAGATTAGACTCCAGTCATTGTTCCATGACTTCCTTCGCTCTTTCCGTTGCTTCCCTCAGACAGGTTACCATGGCAATGCCATAGCTGTCAGACAGTCACGGGTGGACTGAGATCAGCCAGTCTGACCCACTGATGTTTGGGGAATGTTGTGTAAAACTGCAGGACACCCAGACTTATTTAAAACAGCACATTTCTGTTGATCGGACTTCACCTCTTTGCCAGAAACATTATTATAAGATAGGAATTTCAGTTAATTTTTAATTTTAATAACATACAATGAAGTCAGTTTAATCATGATTGTCTAACACTGATGAAGAGAAACATGCAGTAAATGTGTTCAGGTGAAAATAAGTATCTACAACTTGAACTGTGTCAGAGGAAGGAATCAAACATGTAATGGATTTAAGTAAACAAGCCAAGTAACTGTGTGTTACTATCTTAAAAACTGGAAATAGTCAATTTATATGATTTAACTATGATTATGAAGTAAATACTGATTGCACCATGTAATAGCAATAGAATAATAACACCATCTGTGTTTAGATGCTTGAAATGCCTTGCTTTCATTATGCAAATCTGTCTGCCACCAGGCAAGATTTTTCCCAGGAAAATTATGTCTCCATTAAAGACTATATTAATGAACAAGTCCATGCTCAGTCTTTGAATGTTTTCTCCTAACATTACTCCTCTCACCACCCAGCGTGAACCCCTGCTGTAGCTACTTGTTCGTGCTAACATTACTCAAACTATGTTAGTACTAGTCACATCATTACGGTAGCTTTTAACACACCTCTTCAGTAAACATGCTTCTTTCTTCTCTCTTATTTCCAAAGTCATGTCAGTCATTTCTCCATGGGACTAGGCTCTGAGGAAATGATCCGTCGCTGTGTACAGGTGTCTTGGCGACAGCAGCTCAAACAATAATACCACTTGGAAATTAGGGCTGTCCTGAATAGCTTGTTTTTGAACCTCAACGCTTCTGTAGCAGTTATTTTAAAAGAAATCAAAGCTTTGCTATGACAGGGGTTTTGGCAGTCTGCGTCCAGCTCGTGCCGAAGCTGCTGTCTTTCACCTTGTTAGAGAGGCGGTGGTATGAGAGACGACAGTGAGGGGAGATGGAGTCAGAGGTGCAGTGTGTACAGCTTGTGCTAAAGCTGCAGCAGCAGCCCCAGGTGTTTCTCTGTCAGGCAAAATACAAAATACTAATTTTGCTGTTGGAATACCACGGCAATAAACAAAGTTTCGAAGCATTCAGTACAACCCTGTTGAATAAACCAGACTGAGAGATGAAAAGTTGTACACTTCCACTTTAAAATGAGGGAAAGAGATTGATGACCATTTCAAGGTCCTGCTGTGAAGCGTGCTGTCTGATGTCAAAGGAAAAAAAAAAGAAAGTAAAATGTGTGTCGAGATACAAGCCCTGAATAGAGTTGGTGTTAATTCCAAACTTATGTGTGAATATTAATTATACAGACGCTTTATCTGGGAATGTGTCCATTTGCTTGTAGGCACTTGCACTCACTCACGCTCAGACAGAACTTGGCAGTCATGCAGTCTTCTTATGACTGAGGCACAAGGATAGAGGATAGAGATGACTGTGGGAGAATAACAAGTCACATTACAACAGCTAACAGTTAGATTTTTTTTTTTTAACAGAAATGGTAGATTGTGTAACATCTCATAAAACCTTCACCCGGCTTGCGTGTACCTGTTTCTTCTGTCTGTGTTGATGTTGAAGTAGTGCCTGCACATTTTAATGAGGGCTGAATCATCTCCCTCTCTCGTCTCCTCACTGTCGTTTTCTTCTGTCTCCGCAGGTAAAGTATTTGTTCCGAAGCAGAAACCAATAGAAGCACGCCAGGAGGAAGTCACAACCCTCGATCCAGAGTTAGAGGAAGCCCTGTCCAGCGCCACAGATACAGAACTGTGTGATCTAGCAGGTAAGAACTAGAGATGTACAAAGACGGTTTTTCTCCTCCTAATACGAATTCCGATACCTGAGCCTTGGATATCAACCAATACTAGTGCATCCAAATACATATATAACCAAGTATGGAGATTAAACCTTTTGTGAATCCTGAATAAATACAGAGAATGAACGCCAAAGAACATGACTTTACCATCCTGAAGAAAAACATAGCATAGCAGGGTCCTGTTTATTTCTGTGTAGCGAACCAACTGCTAGGAAGAACAGACTGTTGCTGTGGACACACTTCTGATCACAGACTCTGGAAGAGCTATAACATCATTTTGAAAACCATAAAATCATTTTAGAATGAATATTTTGCATCAAACTGTCGATTGTCTGACTTAATGTCAGACTACGCAGTCAGACTGTGTGATCTGATTAGTTAGATGTCACAAGTAACCAATAAACACTGAAGGCTGGGCTGCGTACAGGCAAAAAAAACAGAGCTGTGCTGGTGAGTGAGCTGAGCTGAGCTGTGTGAGAAGGGAAGGCAGCAGTATCAACATCACAATTTTCTTATCTATTTCTATGATGAAAAGCGTGCCCAGTCTTCTTCACTCGATGGAGGCGCCAGTGACGGCTTTTAAATCAGTCTCGCTTCCTTTTTCTTAAGACTCCGTGCCCACGCAGTGTTGTGCTTCAGAGTAAAATGCACTGGTCTGGTCTGTCTTGTTTTGTCAGTGCAACTCTAAATGAAGATTTTGGGGGATTTTACTTTAAAAAGTAACCGCAGCAATAAAACAGGATTTTGCACTATGATGGTTGAATTAAGTATGTGGTTCACATGCAGGCCAAACTGTGGGGGGTGGTCCATACGGATCAGGGGTCAACTATGTTCCGTTAGACCACTGGTGTTGCACACACAGTGTTAGGGTTGTGAGAAACTGAGCCCAGTCTCTGCTGGGACTGTAAAACACAAGCTCCTTTCACTCCGACCGCCTTTCATAAGGCTCCGTCCTTTACTGTGTGTGATGATGGGGGGAATAAAAGGCCTCACTGAGCAAAATGACACCACTTGTCTGCCATGACCACCAGATTTGGTTACTGTTATTCACTTACTGGTGCATTTTTGAACCCTGGAGAACACATACGTACACACTTATTCAGCTGCTGAATCTGTGGTTTCTTGTGTTTGCAGCGATCCTGGGTGTTCACACGCTGGTCACCAGTACTCAGACATATGATGGAACTGGTAGTAAAGAGGGTTACAACAGTAAGTATAATCATAGATTAAATCTGTTAATTTAAATGTCCCAAAAGGAACAGTATCCTGATGTCTGCCTGTGTCTTTTCCAGATGTGATCAAAGGGGAGAAGATGAATCCAGTGTTTGATGAGCCTCCTAATCCCACCAACGTAGATGAAACTCTGCAGAGGATAAAAAGCAACGACAGCTCCTTAACAGAGGTCAACCTCAACAACATTAAGGTACACGGAAACACAAGCTTTCAGTGTGTGTATTCTGTATGCCTGTGTCTATCTCTGGACCAATGGCAGTGTGTATTTGTTGGTTTTTTCAGAACATTGCAATTCCCACGCTGAAGGACTTCGCCAAAGCCATGGAGAAGAACACACAGGTCAAGAAGTTCAGCCTGGCAGCAACACGGAGTAACGACCCCATCGCTGTGGTGAGACGGAGTGACTTGTGGCTTTTTTTTTAAATAGCTTTGTTCACGCCGTACAACTTCATGTCTTTATGTCTTTGCTTCATCTATTCGCTCCTCCTCTCAGGCGTTCAGTGAAATGCTACGGGAGAACAAGACGTTGCAAAGTTTGAACTTGGAGTCCAACTTCATCACCGGGGTGGGCGTGAAGGCTTTGGTTGAGGCCTTGCGAGACAACGACACACTCACAGAGATCAAGATAGACAACCAGGTACCAGATGCTTCATGACACACACACACACACACACACACACACACACACACCAGGATCTAATATGATCAGAGGCTTCATGTTTCCACTGCTTAGTTTTATGTTTTAGTCGATGTTTTTGTCATATTTAGTGTATAAATTTTAGAATTCGTGGTTGTTGTGCATGATGTCTGTTTTGAGAAATTCATGATTCTAGTGATGATTTTCTTTGACAATCAGTAGTCTGCAGTGTTTTCACTCCACTGTTTAGTAACGGCTCAGCTCACTCTGAACCTCAACCAAAGTGATACCAAAAAAGTTCCAGGTACCAGGAACCATTCTCAGCTTTTAACAGAAGAAAACCAAAAAGAGCAAGTCAAGTGTTACCATGCAGTGAAAACGTCTTTAGTTTCTAAGAAATCCTGTGAAATTAAAGATTATAATATAAAGACTTTTTTTTTTTTTGTATTTCTCCTTTTTAGGGTTTTTTTTATTTATTTTTTATTGCTGTCATCATTCAGGGTCACTGTATGTGATTACAGGGAACAAATGAATGAGGAAGTCTTTGTGTTCTTTCAAATAAAGTGGTTTCACGCAGCCTAAAGTAGTGGAGTGTTTGTGCTATGCAGCGTGCAGTTGAAGAAAAAGCCAACAAACACAAACCACCTCCTGAATAAGATATAAAACACCAGTTGAGAGTTTCCAGTAGTGGAAAAGAAATGGAACCGTATATCTTGTGGTCCAAGTCTTTTCTGCTATAAAGTGAAGCTGTGACTCTGATGGTCAGATCTTGACCTCTGTACGTTGTGTGTGTTTCAGAGGCAGCAGCTGGGTACAACCATAGAGATGGAGATAGCTAAAATGTTGGAGGAGAACAACAGCATAGTGAAGTTTGGCTACCACTTCACCCAGCAGGGACCT
The DNA here is from genome assembly GCA_027495735.1 of Lutjanus campechanus. Classification (NCBI taxonomy): domain Eukaryota; kingdom Metazoa; phylum Chordata; class Actinopteri; order Lutjaniformes; family Lutjanidae; genus Lutjanus; species Lutjanus campechanus. Next base: position 6,603 of record JAJHUR010136804.1, read on the forward strand.
CGCTCCAGAGCTGCTGCAGCTATCACCAAGAACAATGACCTGGGTATGACACACGCACAACACACAACAATTAGAGATTTGTTTATTGAGTTTGGATTATTTGATGTAGGGTTCTATGATGTACTTAATAGTCAGTGTATTACCTGCAGTAGACGCCGGTCGCCACGCACCCAGTTTGGAAAAGCAAAGAGAAGCACCAGCATGGAAGCAAAGCAATGTACTGTTGTGGACAGGAGGGGTCGGCAGTAAAATGTATTTTAGCCACTTAAAAAAGTCCACTCAAAGAAATCAATATCAGTTAAAGTGTACATTATATTTAGAATAATTTCACTGCTTTACTTTGATGTCAGACAGCCCTTTTTTAGTGGGAAAGCACTGTTAGATAAGCTAAATATCACTCTCTCCAAACCAACCAAACTCCACAGGCATGATCAGTCATTTTACTTCGCAGAGCACAGGAGTTGCTGGTCTACAGCTGCCTCGATCTGTTACGTTGTTTGTGTTATTGTGTGACTTTGGTGAATCTGGATTAACTTTTTAAAACACAGAAGTCACACAATAACACGAAAAACCAATGGACTGAGGGATCTCTAAGGTAAAATGACTGATTTTTTTGGAGTTTGGTTAGTTTGGAGAGAGCAATATTTGGCTGTTATAAAGATCGGAAAATGCAAAATATTCTAACTCTATAGCGTTCACCTAAACTGATACTGATTTATGTAGCTAAAATATCGTTAGTTGTTGACTCCATCCACAGCAGTTCATGGCTTAGCTTCTCTTCTGGTACTCCTCTTTGCTTCTCCAAGAAAGGGGCATGCCAACCGGCGTCTATTGTAGATAATACACTGACCATCGTTAAGTACCTCAGAACCCCACATCAAATAATCCAAACTATCCCTTTAAAACTTCCAAAAGCTGGGTGAGTTGTTACCCATCACGTTACCTTCCACCTGGTACTTCTCTCTTTAGGAGGGTGAATCATGACAGTTCCAACATCTGTTTTTTTTTTCCATGTCAGTCCACAGTGACGACCTGTCCTCTGTTTTAGCTCCTCGTCCTGTCAGAGTCGCGGTAGCACAGGTGTGATGCATGGGTGTGACTATGAGCGTGTGTCAGTGCATCAGAGTGTTTGAATGGAGCCCTCACTGCATTAACAGAATGGGGATTGACACAGTGTGATCAAACAGCCTTGAGAGTGACGACATCTCACTTCTTGTTTTCTGTTCACGCTGACACATGCTGTTGAAACGGGTTTAAACTTTGACCACAGAGCTCATGATGACTCACTTTGTGATAAACTAACAGGCCTGCGTAGATTGAAGGCTGCATAACATGTTTGCAGTTGTTCATTCTTGTATCCTCTGCACTGTCAGTTAATTGCTTTTGGGTTAAAATTAAGGCATAGTTCAGATTATTTGTATGAGGTATTCATTGATCGTGTATTACCTACCAGTGTTTCCCCTACCCTGGTCCTCAGGGCTCACTGTCCTCCATGGTTTAGATGTTTCCCTGCTCCAACACACCTGATTCAAATGATCGTTATCAGGCTTCTGCAGAGGCTTCATGACGAGCTGATCATTTGAATCAGGTGTGTTGGAGCAGGGCAACACCCAATACATGCAGGGCAGTGAGCCCTGAGGACCAGGGGAAACACTGCCTACTGTAGATGGTGGTTGGCATGTTCCGATTTTGGAGAAGCAGTACGAGTACTGCTGTAGAAAGCTAAACAATGTACTACTGTGGACAGGATCAGCAGCAAAACATAATATAGCCACTTAGGTCCAGCTAAGAAAAATAATATCAGTTTAAGTGTACACGATATTTTTAAAATTTTCAACTTTTATCTTTGCTGTCAGACCACCTTTTCCAATAAGAAACCACCATTATATAAGCCAAATATAGCCCTCTACAAACCAACCAAACTCCATAGAGGAAATCGGTAATTTTACCTCACAGAACACAGGAGCTGCTGGTTTACTGCTGCCTCGATCTTTTAGTTTGTTTGTGTAATTGTGAGACTTTGGGAAACCCAAACTAACCTTTTAAAGCACACAAGTCACAAATGAACACAAGATAACTAACCGATGGTGGCAGCAACTCCTGTGTTCTGAGAGGTAAAATTGCTGATTTTGCCAATGGAGTTTGGTTGGTTTGGAAAGAGCAATATTTGGCTTATATAATGGCAGTTTCCCGTTGAGTTTGACTCTCTGATGGCAAAGTAAAGCGGTAAAAATATTCTAAATATAACATACACTTTATTTTAAGGTGGACATTTTTTTAAGGTGGCTAAAATACATTTTGCTGCTGACCCTGTTCACAGCAGTACATTATTTAGCTCCTACTCTGGTACTCCTGCTGCTTCTCCAAACAGGGAGCATGCCGAACGCCATCTACTGATTTGAGTACCTCACACAATCCCGCTTCAAATAATCCGAACTATCCCTTAATGCTTTTGGCTCTTTTTGATTCTACTTTTCCTCTCTAGTCCGCAGGAAGCGAGTCGAAGGGGACCAGTAGGGACGGAGCCCGACGCGTCTCCCAGCCAATCCTGTTGTTTCATCTCACCGTGTGGAATAATTTCAGCCAATGCCCTGGTCTCATCTCACTGTGTGGAAACTTTAGTCTTGTGCCAAACTGTGGGGCAAGGCGCGCTCAACCAGAACATAGATCTGAGAAGAAGGGAAATAACTGGAATTGCCCTCTCCCGTACACATGTTCATACTTATGTTTATTATTATGTTGTTATTATGTTGAAGGTGTAAATCTGATTAGTTTTTAGTCATTTCATTTCAGCTGCTCCTTTTTTTTTTTTTGAGCCTTTATATGATCTGTCCAGACTTTTTACTTGCTTTTTTTTTCCCTTTTATACTATGCTATAATCATGTGAAACAAACATGAACATTACCAAGTAACAGGAACAACAATAACATCTTTGTAAAAAACAATGACTAACATTGAAATACGCCTGATAGTTTGCTGAAGTTTCCAGTGGAATTCCTGTACTGAACCAGCAGAAATTGGGATAGCATTCAGATCGGTTGTAACCTAGCCATGACTACTAGCCTGCAAACCTTGTCTGACTTTAGTAACCAGCTAACTGTTGGTTCTGATGTTGCTGATCAGATCACTGTTGTACATTCCATCTGCATGTTGGTTTGCAGGTGTTGTTTATTGGTGTTGCCTTGTAAAAGCCAGCATGACTGTCTGTCTGGCTGGTGTGTGTAACGGTTAAGTGTGTGCTGACCTCATGCTGTAGTCAGCCGAAGAACAGATGCTGGCTCACGCCCTTATGTAAGTGTAATACTGTAAGTATGAATGCATATTGTTTTATATTACGTCACTGTTTTATTCTAACAAAAGATCTTTGTTTCATACGGTTCAAATTCTGATGTTCTGATCATGTATATCCCTTAGCATGAAATGATAACTAGGTTTCAAGTAAAAGTTGGATTGTACTATAAAAGGAACAGGATATTAAAGGTGTAGTTTGGATTTTTTGAAGTGGGGTTGTATGAAATAATTGTCCATATGGGTACTGGTGTGAGAAGCTAACCAGTGCTGTACTTATAACGTATTTTAGCCACCTAAAAAAAAAAAGTTCAGCACCTTCTGAAGGGAAACTGCCGTTATATAAGCTAAGTATCGCTTTCTCCAAAGCAACCAAACTCCATTGGCAAAAATAGTCATTTTACCTCACAGAAATGAGGAGTTTTTCACCTACCACTGCCTCAGTCACTTAGTTTTTTTGTCATTGTGTGACTTTGGTCTTTTAAAGGGACAGTACAGCTTCACTGAAGTCACACAACCATACAAACCAATCAAGACAGTGGTAGACCAGCATCTTCTGCGAGGTAAAGTTACTTTTTGCCAAAGGAGTGTGGTGGCTGATATCACCGCTTCAGTTTCCTGTTGCCGTAATTTTAGCCACATAAAAAAAGGCCCACCTACTGCTATATGAAGCCACTTTACTGTCCTGTCAGACAGCCTTTTTCAACAGGAAGCTGCCCTTATATAAGCCAAGTGTCACTCTCTCGCCCAGCCGGACTCCTTTGACAAAAACAGTCATTTTACCTTGCAGGTTTACTGCTGTCTCAATCTGTTAGTATGTTTGTGTTACTGTGCGATTTCAGTAAATCAGAACTAACCCTTTAAAACACCAAAGTCACACAATGACACAAACAAACAAACCAACTGAGGCAGCAGTAGTCCAGGAACTCATGTGTTCTGCAAAGTAAAATTTGTGTTTTGTTATTGTTTTTTTTTTTTTAAATGGAGTCTGGTCGAACAAGAGAGACCAATATTAGGCTTATACAGTGGTAGTTTCATGCTGGAAAAGGCTGTTTGACGGCAGGGTTACACGGTGCCTTTTCTGAAGGGAAACTACTGTTATATGTGCTGAATATTTCTTTTTTTTTCCAGACTCCACCAGACTCATTTGGCACTTTTTTTTACCATGCAGAACACAGAAGTTGTGCAACTTTGGTATTTCAAAAGGTTAGTTTGCATTCACTGAAGTCATACAATAATACAAACTAACTAACCAGTTGAGGTAGCAGTACACCAGCAGCTCTTTGGGTTCTGCGAGGTAAAATGAGTGTTTTTAATAATGGCATCGGAAGATAGGTAACTACCTCATACAACCCAATTTTAAAAACTGAGAGCTATCCCTTTTACTCCAATCTAGACTGAAGAGGCTCTGATCTGCTCACGTCTGCTCAACACGCTGAGTTTCTCTGATGTTTAACCATGCCAAAGACTAACACATGCAGAGCTCGAAGTATCAACATTGAAGTTTATGGTCACTGGGTTCTAGGTTAACAACAATATTCAGATATTTGTTAGATCGTTTATTTTTCCTTTCGTGGGCCATTTAGAGCAAATTATTCAGCGAGTCATTCCGTGAGATGTGAGGAAGAGTTGGCAAACAAGTCTGTGTGAAACTTCTCAGGTTGCGACTACTTGTGAAATCTTGTGAACTACATCTCCCAGATAGAAAGTCTTGTACAGATCGTAAATTTTACTTTTCTTCACTCCCGCCTCACACGAACACCTTCACTCGGCTCTGAGCGGTAGCATGTCATTCATTATGTAACAGGTGACAACATGCTGTGTGCGTGTGTGTGTGCGCCTCAAACTGAACCTCCGTAGGTGCACTAAACCTGCTCGAGATGGGTGTTAACAGGACTAATTCAGGAGTTACTTGAAACTTGTATATACTGTTAATGTGTAATAGGAACAATATACTGGCATGAAGTCTTCACATGTGAGCATCATGTTTCTGTCGTCCAAAAAAAAAGCTCTTTCATCTTAACAGCCTCACATTCCTTGGAAGAGCAATACGGCTGAGTTCAGTACTTTGGGGTTTTATATGTCTGTGTGCTTTTGCCATGATCATATCTACTAGTATTTCTTCTCTGACCTTTTTTGTTTGTTTGTTTTTTACATTCCTGTGCTTTGCCGGTGGACAGTCAGCTAAAGTGAAAAAAAATGCTTCTTTGCTTGGGCTTGTTAAGAATATTCTGTGGTTCATAATACTGTATGTATATTAATTGTAAAATGCCATCTCAAATTCAAAGTGCACCCACATACACTTTTATTTGTGTACCACATAAAATCTGCACAAGTCATTGCTGAGATTTTTTTTTTTTTTTACCTTAAATCAAAACCCAGGTGTATACTCAACATAAGGAATATGTACTATTATAAAACCACAAAACTGGTAAAACGCACTGCTGAATATAAAACATCCTCATCAATAAATGTTTTTACATATATACCCTTGCTGTGTGCATTTCTTTTTTTATTTAGTGAATCCTAAATGCTTAATGTCATAGATTATTGACCCAGTTTCTTGTCCTCGGTTGTCATGGAGATGCTCAGTTATTGACAAAGGAGCAAACTCCTCTCCACCAAATGTGACAGAAGGCTCTGCAGAATTTTAAACAAATGGACGTTTTCAAACCAAGGTTGTTAATGAAATTCAAAGCTTAACCATATTCTAGATGTTCGTGTGCATATTCGTAATTCTGCCTGACATTTTGGGGCAACTTTTTACTGTGAAAATTGCATTACACGGGTACGCTGTGGTTATTGTTCGGTCTGTATGTATGTGTCTTATTCACTAAGACTGCAGCTCATGACTAAACTTGAACCTGCAGTCTGTTAGCTGACCCCCCCTCAGTGGGTGTGGTGTTCAGAGTATGACGTGTTGCATTCTGACTATATTGACCTGATTATAGTCCTATAGGAGAAGTCAGATGACCCACATGGCAGTCTTCATCTTGGAAGTTTATATTTTTTTCTCAGAATATTGAACCCCTTCCCCTGGCTTCATCTGCTTTACCTAAAATGGCCCTAATACCCACCAAAACCCCTACTATTTTTCAGGTGTTTTTTTTTTTCTTGTAAATTTATGACATTAATCTTGGAAATTCTGAGCTTTCCCTCAGAATATTACATTATAAGGCTCTTAACACACTGTCATATAAGACGGAGAGATGGCACCTCCTCGCAACAGAGAAGGCGGAACTAGACAATGTTTGGTGTTTTTGCTTGAAAAATGTTGAAACTGTTCCTTTAACAGACAGGCCCCAAACATTAAAGACCCGTCATCTGTAAGGATTCGTCCCTGTGAGTCCGGTCATGTCTCTCCAGATCCTCCTTTACCGCAGACGGTGAACGTAAACCTGAGAACCTGGTGCCAAGGGATTAAGTCAGTGGCTCACCAAAGTCAGTAGGATTCATCCTCTGAGGACAATGAATGTCTGCACCAGACGCTGAGATGTTTCACTGTGGACCAGAGTGGTTAACTTACTACCTCCCCCGTGCTGCCAGTAGGTAACAAACTGCATATCTCTGTGTGTAACTACAGAAGTGTATATTTAAAGCTGGTTGTGGCCACATCTCAAGTTCAAACGGTTCTCCTGACTGATAGACAGGCCTCTTTGGTTTTGGGAGTCCCTCTAGGTGGTGTGTGTATGCACCCTGTAATCAGATCCAGTTTTTCAGATTGTTTGCACATGCCTGAGAGATGATGTAATATATATGACTCCATCGCTCTCTGGGTTTCCTGTGCCAGAGCGCTGCGGTGAGCTGCTGTCAGAGAAAACTCTGCACTGCTGGCAGTGAACTGTGGTCGGGAGGGGCGTGTGTGCGCCTGTGCGTGTGTGTGTGTGTGAGTGAGTGTGTGCGTGAATGACTCAAGTGTTTCCACTCTATGAGTATAGAGCGAACGAGAACAGCAGGTTTGTGTCATGTCTATCAATCGTACACACCAGAAGGCATCTTTTCAAAGGAAAACTCCAAACCTATCTGACAGCAAATTACACAGTTGTGTGCTTATGTAAGTACAGTACAACTGTTCCCTCAGACCATCACTATTAATAAGTTCTGCTCCTCCGCATGTAGAAAAAACAGACTATATAACAGGTTCTAGTCCAGGAGGTTGATATTCAGAGTCAAAAAATAGTATGTTATGTATATTTTAAAGCAAAAACTTGGAGTCTCTGGCGAGATGAAGCCTTAAAGGAGATATTCATGGGTCATCTCAAACCCTGCTTGCATCCTAACTGTACATCAAGGCTATTACAAAATTGAGACTAGAGACACTTAACATCAAACAGCAAAGCCCAGTAAAGCAAAAACACCAGCTTACAATGAAACCAGGATTTCTGCCTTGTGGTTCTGTGTCTGCCAAGTTCCAGTTTACAGCCCCGTCTGTATAATATACTGTATGTAGTGAAGACTTTGAAGGATTTTAATAAAAGGTATTAAGTGTATTTTATTTTATCACTACATTGACATACATGGTTCCAGTGAATAATTTACAGTGAAAAACATGCTGTCTTCACTTAAAGACTATTTTTACAGTGGAGTACCGAGGACTGATCCTTGAATCCTTGAGTCCAAGTGGACGTTTGTGTCAGATGTTATGAAATTTCCACCAGGCGTTGCTGGGATATCACATTCATGAGAATAGGACAGACGTGAGGTCACAGAGACCTTGAAATTTGACCTCTGACCTCCAAAATCCCACCTGTCACACGTCAAAATGGGACAGACATGAGGTCACAGTCACCGTGACCTCGTCTTGTGAACAGGATATTTCAAGAACTCCATGATGGAACTTCTTCAAATTTGTCTCAAACATCCACTCGAACTTAATTTAAGTTGATTAGATTTTGTAGGTCAAAGGTCAAAGTCACTGTGACCTCGTGTCTCATGTTTTCATGAAGGATTTTTTTTCAAACATGGCACAAATGTCCACCTGGACTCAGGGATGAACTAATTAGGTTTTTTTTATGATAAAAGGTCAAAGGTCAAGTTCATTCTTCTTGTGAATGCAGCACGACAGGAATGCTTTGACAGAATTTCTTATAATTTGGTACAAATGTCCACTTGAACCGAATTCGAGCCAATTAGACTTTGAATGTCAAAGGTCACTGTGACCTCAAGTCCTGGACATTGTTGTTTTTTTGTTTTTTTTCAACTGTAGTACAAACGTGCACTTGAACTCAAAGATTAACAGATTAGAATTTAGAGGTCAAAGGTTAAACTCGCTACAAAAACATGTTTTTGGCCACCACTCAAAAATTCAGACACTAATTATGACAAAACTCATATCGAACACAAATAAATGATATTATGACATTTTACATCCAAAAGGTCAAAGGTCAGCTTCAGTCCTCTGTACTCGTATTACTCGATATTATTTACTGGAATCATACATGTCACTATAGTGATAACTTCAACAAAACAAACAAAAACAAAAAACTTAAATGACTATAAAATCTTCACTAAACAATATTACATGGGTCTGAACAGATTTGGACCAGACTGGCTGGCAGAGACATGCGACAAAGAGCTGGAAATTCTAGTTTTATTATGTTTCTTGCTCTGTGTGGTTTGCGTGTGTCTGTAACATAAAGGGACCACTGATGTAAATTTCAATGTACAACCCTGTGTTGTAAAATGACCATCAAATGAACCCTTGAGCGCAGCTGCTGGTCAGGAGGTTGGATTAGGTGGAGCCCAGGCGGTGATACTGACAAGGATTAAACATCACTGGACAGACTCCAACACTGAAGCGAACTTGTCTCCACATGGACTGAGAGTGATGCAAAAAAAAAAGAGGCAGCAGATGTTGCACAGTTACAGATATGAACTTGTGTCTTCTTGTCCTTTCCAAAGATCTTGGTGCTGACGTCGTTATCTGAGAACACTTCAGGTCACCTTTGATTTCGTTTCGTGTCTTCTGGCCCTCTTCCCCTCCTCCTCTGCCTCCGCCAGCTCTCACAGAGGGGCTTTGTTCTTAAACAGGTAAATATACTCACCTACAGCCCTGCAGTTGATTTTCCACCAGAGTTAAGAGTTGTAGTGAGTCAGGCCGGCTCTGAACAAAGCTCTCAGCAGTCCCTCTCTATCATGACCTCATGCGCTTTGTAAACAAAGGCTCACAGATTACAAGAGAGGAGAGAATACTGTACTGTATTCACACAAACAGCCACACATAAGGTGAGTCAATCGACCATTTAGAATAGTATTATTTCACTTGTGTAATGTGTTTATTCTAGTGGGAAAATAAACACTGACAAACTGACATTTTGCGCAAGAAAGAAGTGAAAATCCTCATTGAACTCACAGTGCTATGATCTCCACATTGCAGAAGCCCCTCCAGGTGAGAGCTGACATGTTATCGGGACCAAAAGAGCGATGACGGGGTCCTCACAACACTGCCTCATACCTGACTGGGTTATATAATCAGCCTAACTGAAAACACTGAAAGTTGAGAAGAAGTTAGCAACATCTGTGAGCGTGTGTTTGATCTAATCCGTCTTGAACCCATGCAACTGTTTGGATAAGTGTATTTTTAGTCTACAGCAGACAAATTGCTGTTTAAAAAAGACGTTATGGTGGAGATACTGTTACTTCCTTCAAACTTTAGTTCAGGGAAGCTGTATAATGAGCCATGATTAGCTCTGCTGGATGAAAAGTGCATCCTGTCCTGAATGTCAGCTTTAACAGGAATAGCAGCCATCTCTGTTTCAGGGCAGCCAACGCAGCACTGTAGTATGAATTTTCCTTCCTTTTGTGTTAAAAATAGTGTGTTTTCACAGCCTCATGACGTCAAACACATTCTGCCAAGTGAAATCCCTGTTCGGAGTGGAAAAATAATTATTAGCGGCGCTAAAATAAAATGATGGCTGGCTCTTGAAATCTGCTCTGTGGGCTTGATGGTAATAAAAGTTTACAATTAAAAGAACTTACTTGAACGTGTAAACCATTACTTTCCATCCCTCTTGCATTTTGTTGCTCAACATCAAGACTAAAAGGTGCTTTACTATGATTACTTAAACCGTGCTTGTGCAACAGTCTTTCATAGTGGCACTGGTTGTATTTATGGATAAACAACCCTTAAAAATAAGAGTATGCATAAAAACAAATCAAACCAAACCAACCAGTTCCCTTTAGCAAAGAAGCTCCCATTCTTATAATATCATTACCATGTTATTAAAACATTAAATATGTTAATTTTTGATCATTTTTATTAATTTGCTAATCTTGCACTCACCTTTAAATGCCTGCATAATCATCATCTGTGTAAATCCTCAATTGAACAAACAGCTTTTTCTTCTCAGAGGATCAAAATGTGAGTTTCCTTACGTATAGAAATCAAACTGAACCCTGATTTGAATCATTTCAAACTCAAACTGGAACAGTGTTTGAGGAGAGATCAGTCAAAAAAAAGCACAAATAATCTCTTCTTTTATTGTACTATTGTTTGTGTCTTGTATTGTTTTATCTTTATTTTTACATTTTCTTGTTGAGTTGTCAGTTTTGTGTTCTTAATGTACATATTTACTGTTGCTGTTGAGTGTGTTTTCTTCTGTCTCTTGTGTATTTGTTGTTGAGTTTTGTGTATTTTAAAGGCACGCATTGCAAATGAGTATAAGCTATATGCCATGTTGTATGCCATTGGTTTTTAGGTACATATTTGTCCCTATACAAATAATAATTGAATAAATAAATAAAGTGTGTTGACACTCTGAAATGCATAAATATTATGTAGCAAATATGTGAGTACTGGACTCTGACAAGTTTTCTAAAGCATCAAAGACAGGCACATTTCACTTCATTCATGTCTTTCAATGACATACAGGGTTGACTTGTGATCATATGGCACCATCTGGTGGTTGACAGTATAAAGGACTTTGCACATTTGCAATACCAAAGAATGTCCAGCAGGGGTCAGAAAAAACTGACTAATACGTGATTGCAGACATTAGAGCAGGGATGTCAAACACACAACCCCCAGGCCAGAACTGAATAACTTTGTTTCAGAGACTTTGTTTCCTGCATTTTGTTGACTTTTAAATAATGAAAATAACCAAATAATAAGCACACTGTAAAAGCTTTTTTTTTAAAAATACTTTTAATTTTACTTTTGATAATTAGTCGCTCCTCTGACCTAAACTTGCATAAATCTCTGGCATGAACTTATGCTGATCAGTTTTCTTTCATTCATTTATTTTTTGCCCCGCACCTAAAAGAACACTGATGTTGCAGATTTTCCAAAATGCATGATGCTTTCCTTTTAAAACTTTCCTTAAGGAACAAAAATTCTTCTTTCTAGAGAGTCTGGTTTAGTGTAGTTGTGTTGTCGTCCACGTGGAAACAGCAGACAGTCTAAGGGCTTATATATGCCGTACGGTGCCAGAATCAGGTTGTGATGATGAAAAGGGCAAAAACAGGTGTGAAAATTTGTCAGAAATGAGTAGAAATACAGGAGAATTGTGGTTCCAGGAGGAAATAGGGAGAGAGCAATGAAAATTAGGATTGGTTGGGATGGTTGGCGAATATGCTCCACAGGTGTGGACATGTATGGAAAATTAAAATAATTTCTAGATCTCAACAAGGTGTTTGAATCATAAAAAAAGTAAAATATTACATTGTTCAGTTCCAGAATACATTCATGTTTTGTGCATTTGTGGATCCACTGTGATCTGTATATTGAAATGATCATGTGACGACAGTAGACTGAACGAGAAAAAACTGAGACACTGAGACACTTATTTTTCTTAAGATATAATTTTTTTTTAAGAATTGTGAACGCTTTCAGAATGTTCTTGTACTTTTTTACATTAAAACAAAAAGAATTTGGAGGGTTTGTTATTTATAAGTTGTTATGCAATGGTTTTGCTGGTCCAGCCCACTTGAGATCAAAATGGGCTGTGTGGCCCGTGAACTAAAATGAGTTTGACACCTCTGCATTAAAGAGAGAGAAAGAAATCCTGTATGTGTCTCAGGCTGACCATGTTTTCTATGACAGGGTGCGGATAGATAACCTCTATTTAACCTCATTTACCTCATGTACACCGGTGGATCCAGAAGGGAGGCACAGTGGGGCGATTGCTCCCTCTGATCCCCCATGTTCAGAACACAACTTTGTGAAAACTGTCTGTGAACTGTCTCACTAAAAATGCATCACAACGTTTATTGCACTGGTGCCCTACAAGCATACAGCTGGTGTCCTTTTTATATATATATTTTGCCCTTAGACTTGTTGAGTCCACCTCTGCTCATGTAGATACAGACATTTCATATTAATGTAATCCATAGACAGCGGTGTAACACTTCATGATTTATGAGTATGAACTTTTAAACTACCTGTGCTTAATATAGTACAAAAATGCTCCGATCAGATTTATTAGGTCAAACTAGTTTATCTTCCTTCAGCTGAACTTCAGTCCTCGCAGTACCATAAAACCTGAGGTCCTACAAGTTTAATCAGAGGTGGCCTCCTTAAAGATAATAAAACGCCGCAGGAGTGATATCGCACTGATCTGCAGTATCTTCTCTCCCAAGACCTGTGGGTGCAGTTGGACCAGGAGGCGGCCTGAGAGATTGTTGTCATGGTAACGTTGTGACAGATGACTCATGATGTTGCTGCATGTCCTCCCTCTTTGTTTCCTTTGTTTGCTTCTGCCTATAGACAGAGAGAAGGTGGAGCGAAGCAAGAGAAGTAATCTGATTCCTCCTGCAGGTCAGTCTGCCAGTGGATCTCCTGTTGTTCCCAGGAACTCACAATGCACAGTGAAAAATCATACAGAAATTTAGTTTACAATCAACTCATCTTTTCTCATTAATTAAACTTAAAAGTTTTCAAGTATTTATTTTTGGAAAACATAACTTATAAACATGAGTTTGTCTAACTTGAAGTCTTTTGACTTGAAATGAGTTGAATGAACAGCACAGAGTTCAATAAAAATAAAGTTTTTAAAGAAACATGAACTGACTTTTCTAACTGAGAACATTTAAAAGGAAGTCAAATTTGTTTCTAATGCTTGTCAGTGTGACTGGAGAGTTCTTAGTTCAATATAATATCTTCAGCTTATTGAACATGTTTTGTTGAGTATGACTGAATCAATATTTAATGTTTATTTGATCAGAAAAGTTTATTTGTCTTGAATCATTACATTATCTCAACTTGTCTTTTTAAATTCAGTCAACTTAAAGTTTTAAGGCCTCGGCAGCAGCCTGACTTAAAATGATGAGTTGAATAAATTTACTGTGCAAAGAAAAAATGTGAGACAAAATCAAATTTGTTTGTAATGTTCGTCAGTGTGAGTGAAGAGTTGTTAGTTCAACTTAACATTTTAAGTTTATTGAACATGTTTTCTCAAGTACAACTGAGGAAATATCGAGTTTATTTCACTGCACCGTAAAAACCAAAAAAAGTTCAGATTATGCGAAATTTCAAGGCAACTTATTCCAACAGATTTTTGAGTTTTGAGCCCAGCTGAAACTCTCAAGTTCTGAAAAAGTTTGACCAACTACTAATGTTTTATGAGATAATTTACTTTCCCTCTTTAGATACATTTGAATCTTTGAGTTTTTGAAACCCACCAAAGTTTGCAGTTTAATAATGTTATTGAGTTAAAAATGGTTAATAATTTAGAAAATTTCAGTCACAACCATTTAATTTTCATGCAGCTAAAAGATGACAAATCAGGTTCACTGCTCACTGAACAATTTTTGAAGTACATTTTTTGAGGGGTGGCTCTAAAACTCAAAGATTCAAGTTTATCTTAAGAAGAAAAGTCGTTCCAGGTCGGTAAATCTAGTATATTTAAAAAATTAAGAGTCTGAGCTTTATTCCAAACTCACAAATCTAGAAAAGACAGTTGCATTGGAATTATGAGTTTTCTCAGCTTTTTTATTTCAGTGTAGAAAAGTTTATTTGTTTTGAATCGTTACAAAATTATCTCAACTCATCTCTTGAGATCTAGTCAACTTAAAATGTATCTAGAAAAAAGTTAACATGAGTAGTGAACCATTTCATTTTAGATTTTTAAAACAGTGAATGTTGCTTCTCTTCTTTACATCCACAGACCCGTACCCACATGCACTGGACAAGTCAGAACCAAAGATGTGAAGAATACAACTCAGATGATGAGCTGATTTGCAGTTCAATCTAAAAAGTGTCATCTCACATCGAGAACATCATGTTTAATTAATGAAGTGAGCTCCCTCCTCCTGGCCTCCCTTTGTACTCACAAATTTAATGACCTGATTTCCATTAGAAAATGCCAGACAGTTAGATTACAGCAGCATCATCTATAACCAAGAGAGAAAACTAATTGAATAAATGAATCATTCAAAGATCGTGAATCCACTTGTTGCTTCGCAGTATTTGTTCCTCAGCGAGTTGGATTTCATGGAGGTTCAGTCTGTGCATCCCAAAGTAGCACCTGCAGTCTTTGTGTTCCCATGAAATTACATATTACTACTTTTCACCAACACTACATCAAAATATATGATATTTTAATAGTAAACCATCATTGCTTTCCACTACCAGCACTGTGTTTCTGTAAGTAATTATATCGTTTTAACATCCTCAAAGGAGAAAACAACCTCAGGGACTTCAGCACCATTGTGCGTTTTGAATAATCATGAACCACTGGGTCCACAGACGACAGGGACAGGAGGCAGTGAAAATTTCCACCAGTTACCATCCAGTAATGAATACGTAATGAGAGGAGTGCTGGCCGAGTTCACATATCGACGATCATGTAACTGGTATTCATCTTGTTGTTCACTCACAGTCTTTCATTTTCTATTCTACAATGATTAACTGACCTGTTCCAGGCTGCAGGTTCATATCCGATAATAATACTCAGGGTTTCATCACAAAAAAAAGATTTGATGATAGGGATTTTATTGCATGTCATACTGCAGAAAAAGGTCATTTATGTTTGCTATCGTCAGTGTCATACAGTGCAAACATCAATGTACTGAAAAACTGACATTCACGATGTATTCATTGGTGTAACCAAACACATAAAATCAAAATTAGTTTGACATAAAACGTTGCAGCCGAATGTAGAGGCCAGAATGGAAAAACATACAGTGACTGTGTATTCTTGAACATGCCAAGATGTACTTATAGGCAAAACAGATTAATTTAATCTAAAAGTTTAGCAAAACTATGTTTCAGATTTTAAATTAAGCATAGCTCTGTTGCACAATTAAAAACTAACCTCAGTTTAGTAAATTCAGGTTTAGTGATTTAAACTGAAATTAGAGTTGAATCACTTTGGAGACGTTTGTTTACTGCATTTAAAATAAATGAATTTAAAAAACTGTGCTGACAGAGTTAACAAAATGTTACACTGTTTTCCTAGCTGGCTAAAAAAAAATATTGTTTACTAGTTGGCTTAAAAGTTAACAAAACAGTCCACTGTTTGTTGGCTAGCAAAAAAGTTAAAAACAACATTATATTGTTTTCTAGCTAGCTAAAACATTAACAAAATGTTACACTGTTTGATAGCGAGCTAGTCTGACTCACTGGATGCACACTGTGGATATAAGGCTGCCCCATTTCTTGATTTTAGTCGCCATCATGTCATCTGCTATCTGCATTTTCAAAGCTTCCTGGAAACAACCTCCAAGACAGCAACCTACACGGTGAAAATGACAAATTAGCATCTGGGTTGCTAATGGTACAAATGTAAACAAGCTAACAGCTTCTAACTTTTCTTTTGTGGGAATTTTAATGCCAAGGCTTGCCACCCCATGTGCAAATGTTCGGTTTAGCTCCGCCCAAGACGATTGTGATTGTGATCGATTTGCGCTGAGTGTTGTGGAGATCGGGCTAGCTATGCCATACTATTACCTAGCTAAAAAGTTTTTTTTTTTTAAAGTTACATTGTTTGTTAGTTTGCTATAAAGTTAGCAAAATGTTACACTGTTTGCTAGCTAGCAAAAAACATTATATTGTTTCCAAGCTAGCTGAAAGGTTAACAAAACATTACATTGTTTTTTAGTTAAATAAAAAGTTACAGTAACAAACAAAACAAATCAAAACAAAAAACGTCATATTGTTTTCTAGCTAGCTAAAAAGTTAACAAAATATTACATTGTTTTCTAGCTATAGCTAAAAAGTAAAATTAACTTTATTATTTTTCTCAATCCATCTGAAAAAGTTAAACCTCCTTAAGTGTAAGTTTAAAGTTAATTCAGGATCACATTTTGAACTGAAGTTGACAGATTTGTGCAACATAATTAAATTTAATCTCTGTTGACAGTAAAAACTAAACTGTTAAGTTTTAGTACTTGAGTTTACATGGTTTAAAGTTAAACTGTGATTTAATCTGGTTTAAAAATAAATCCTCACTGTATCAACCCAGCCTTAGCATTCATATCACCTATCATATGGGTCAAAACATGATTTTGAAGGAGGTGATGGACTTTAATTGACTATGATTACATTTAAACAGACATCTTCTAAAGAATTATTCAATACACTGCAGATGGAGTATAAGAAGAGTGTAAGATGGTTAAAATATATATTTCTGCTTGATTTTTTTCTCTGTCTGAGTCTTTTCATTACATGGCCTTAATTTCATTCACTCTTTCCGTTCTAAAAATAAAGCTGAATGTTTTATTTGTATGACTGATGTCAATATGATTACAGGGAAGATATGGAAAAACTCTGTTTAGTCTGCAAACAGTCAGATCCTCATTTGACTTTATGACACTAATATCCCGGCGTGGGAAAATCCCTTTTATATATTTTTTTATAGCTTTTGCCATGTGGTGATAATCAAAAACACGTTATTTTTATGCATGATCGGTCATGAGACCGTTGACCAGGTTCCTCTCACAGACGCCAACCAAAGTTATCCTGGATTTAACAGCAGCGGCTGCTCCAGATGTCACATGTAGTGTTTAGTGGTCACAGAGACCTGCTAAATGTTTCCAACCAACGTGAAAGAATCTCTGCAGTCCTTCTTCATTATGGTTCACATAAGAAAAGTGACTTAACTAGTAACAAGCTCAGACTGTGATCTTAGGATCTTTCATTGAAGCTGTCTGATGAAGGACAAATGTTTTACAAGGTCAATGCAATTAACAGAAAGCAGCTGTCGGGTAAAAGTAACAAGCAGACAATTATACAAATATTGGTATTTAAACATGAGTATAGAGGTGTGGTTACAAGTTTATAGGACACAAATTGAGTAAATGGATATAATCTATCTATCATCTAGTCCATGCATTAAAAGAACAGTTATGTTAAGGATTTTATTATTATAATTACCACTTGAATCCAGTATGAAATGTTTTCTGTTTTTGCCAACCATCATAACCGTAACTCCTGGACCAATTTTTTATTAGTTAGTGATCAATAATTTATGCTAACTTTATTATGCACAATTTTGGTAACACACATGTTTATTGACAACAACCACAGGATTTGGGTTATTTGTTTCTTTTTTTCTTCATAGCCATTTGGTACTTAAAAACATTTCCAACCAATGTTTGTAGTGATAATCTTAGTCTATGTTTTTTTGTTTGTTTGTCTTGTTTTGTTTGTTTTTCCTTTTTGTATTTTAAAAACTTTTTTCAATTAAATTTTTTTTAATAATGAACAAAGATTTTGACAGAAAAAAAGACATTGTGCAAAATTCATACATTCAAACATAGCAAGGGAGCAACTGCAAGAGAGAACGTTTTTTTAAAAATAAATAAAAACATTTTTTAAAAATAAAAAAAAAAATATGTTAAAAATAAAATTAATTAATCATAAAAAGAAAAAAAAGGAATATTAAAGGCACAATTCATAACTGCACAATTACGTACATACTTTACAGGCCTCACATACCCCTGCAGTTCTTCTGGTCTTGTTACAAGACAACAAGATGTAATGATCTAAAATAAATAAATAAATAAATAAATAAATAAATAAATAAATAAGGGAGCCTTTAGCTAGTAGACGTAGGCCTACATTTGTATGTAGTCTGTAGAAGTGGCTCTCAAAAAGGGGTTCATGGCACACTGCCAAGGGGTCTGTGAAATGTTTTCAGATTCACTCAGTTAAATGATCTTAATATATTTTTTAAAAGTTTGTTAGTTTATTTATTTATTTATTTTATAAAATGCTTCAATATTGCCTGCATTTATTTTCTAATTAGACTATGAGCTGTCATTATGTCTATTCACGAACTATTTCCTTTTAACACTTTAATAGGCCTACCATATTCAAGTTCCAGGATAGCCTATTATTTTTACTTTTTTTTACCATGCCTATTTTCTATTTTCTTTCATTTATATGTTATATTTTTATGTAAAAAACAAGAGAAAACCTCTGGTTTACTTTAATTATTTTGAAAAGTATAACCGGAAATTGTATTATTGTTTTTCCTGTTGGACGTTCAGTACGTGTTTACGTCAACGTAGCGGATCTATGACAAAAGCGAACCGTGAGGTAGTGGTCCCCGAAACATGTCTGTTCTCCCCTGGGCTGACATGCTGAATATGACCGGGGATGGGAACCTCCCTGCCGCCTAAACCAGCGACCTTCTTCCCCGCAGCGACTCAACCGGAGCGTTAAAACAAACAGACGAGCGGCCCGGCTCTTTATTTATTCAAGAGAAGATGGCGGAGTTTTCGCCCGTCCTGCCGATGCGGGATGGAGGAGGACGATTCGGCCAGCCCATCTTCCCTCGGTCCAGGTCGGGTTCCGAGTCAGAGAGCGAACTGTCCCAGAGCCTGGCCCGGACCAAGATCCGCTCGTACGGGAGCACAGCCAGCGTCACGGCCTCTCTGGGGGAGAAATACATAGAGCATCGGGTTACAGACAGTGATACCCTGCAAGGGATTGCTCTCAAATACGGTGTGACGGTAAGGTTAGCAACACAACCGCTGCAGTGTTAGTGTGTGTGCTTTGATGGTCACCTTGACAACAACATCTGATGAAATATGAAATCAATGTTAATGCATTTGAACGCCCCTCAGAGACAGATGAGAGGAGCCAACCACAACATCACGACTAGTTTCTCTGTCATGTGGACATCACATTTACTTTTGAAGTCATTCATCTCTCTGGATCTGTCCCCTTTAAAGTCAAGTCATGGAGCAAAATAAACTTAAATACAGAAAGATCACATGAAAGCCTTTGATATTGGCCTTGCAACAGCTTGAACTCCCAAAGCAGCAGCAGCTTATAGGCCTCATTAAGGAGGTATCAACCCAACAAACGAAGACTACTTGTGTGTTTCACTTCTTCTCGTGGGAACAGGGACCTGTTACTTTATTTAACTTTCATTTTCACAACATGTGCCAACGCCTGCAAGGTGAATGTGGGTGACAGTTCAGGGTAGGGCTGCACAATTAACTGTGATCGCAGCTTTTTGAAAAAGGAAAAATGTATGTGAAAACTGGCTGACTTGGCCTCCAGATGAGAGAAAACATGTTTGTTTGATACAGACCTCAGTAAATATAGCATCATCATGATTTTAATGTTTGTTTGTTTTTCAGTAAACATGAAAATTCTAGTGCAAAACTGATCATTTCCACTAATTGTATCACATATTGCACTCACAATTTAAGTCAAAATAATTGCAATAAGACTTTTTTTTTATTTATTCGTGCATCCCTAGTTCAAAGAGTCAACAACACATGCATTAAGATTAGTATATTTTAAAAATAAGGAGGTGGAGAGAGGAGGCAGACAGTTTCAATTTAGTGCAGGGGTTTTCAAACTGCGGGCCTCCCCTCAGACAAACTTTGGAAAGCAGGTTTTAGTTCAGTTTTTCTTAGTTTCGCTCAGTTCCTGGATGTCTTTGGGATCATGATAATGTCATGTGATATTTATATTTAATTGATAATGTTTACCATAACCTCATACTGCACCAAATACATAAAAAGGTCTGTACAAAGTTGTTGTTTCTGACTCAGGGATAGTGGGGAAAACCGTAAAATTCCCAAATACTGTGTCTCCTCAACCAAATCACGCACATGTAAGGTGACCTGAAACTGTTCAGAGGCCTCCTGGGGAGCCCCACCTCACACTTTGAAAACCCCTGATTTAAAAGTTTAAAAATTCCCAGTCATGTGTCTGCATGCAACACTCAAAGTCATTGTACTGTCCAGACAGCTGATTGAAAGTAGAAGATTTGTATGAATAGCCTATTAACTGTTTCCAGGATATGCTGGCGACCCTTCTAGCCCTTCTAGGTTCCTGAGGCCCCCACTGGCCCCAAAAGGCCAAAGTTCACTGTGTGTTAATTGGTTGCCTGCAATTTGATTAAATGCGCTAGGAATGCACCGATTATGGGCTAATACCAAAGTTTAAAATAACCGTTTGGATGACAGATGATGCCAGCACCAATGTTTTCTGGGGGTTTTTATTTTGTTTTTGTTGTTATTTATTCCCCCATTTGTGCCACCAAAACAAAGAAATCTTCATCTGTTGCTTTCTTCCATCATACCAGAGTTGTGTCCAGCCACTGGCTTCTTCTCCAAAAGAGCAGCTGGGTCTGCTAACTACTGTCATCTGAGTCCGATTGCAAATAACCAACACAACATTTAAACAGCATAACACTGATGCAACACAACAGATAAACATTAGCTGCTGCCATCAGTGAATGTTCAGCTGATAAATCAGTGCATTCATTAAAAAAATGCACATTTATTTGCACCAGTATTTACTAAAACAGGTGCTGCAAAACTCTTTGCCTGGGGACCCCTGACAGGTTAATCCTGCCAAAAGAGGAAAACATAGAAAATATTCTACATTCTAGGCTACTTTTTCTTACTTTTTCAAGTAATATTGCATATTGTCCTGCCTTGAATCATCCACTACAGTTGAGGAGGAGATTCCACCCTGAACAAAGGCAATAAATACATTACTTTATGTATTTTAAAAATGTAAAACATTAAGTTAATGTTTGATAAGAAGCTAAATCTCAATTTAAAGATGGAGTTGCTGGGATTTCCCCATTCATTGAATTTAGCATATTCAGCTTCAAACAAACCTAATCTCTAACCGTCATCTCAAAGTATAGATGGAAAGATGGAAAGAAAGGTGGTTTCAATGGAAAGTCAGGTTAGTGTTCAAAGATGATTTCAGTGCTGTGAAGATTATTTCTCTCTAGTTAAAGGTCCAGATTGTAAGACTTGCAGTAATTTATTGGCAGAATATGGCAGAAATTGAATAGAATAAGATTTAATAGAAAAAGAATAAGCTTAGTTAGATAAGCTAACTTTTATTGTCATTGTACAAGTACAATGAAATGTCATTTGGAGCAAACCTGTTGATCAGGGGTCTCAAACTCAAATTGTGTCAGAGCCACTGATGGTATTGTCCTTTCACCGAGATGCCACTTCAGTGTTCAAGTACCTGGAAAAAAATGCAGTATTGCTGAAAATGTACTTTTTTGTTTCCATTGCTAAGATATTTTCATCATACTTAACAGAAAAAATGCAAACGGGAGTCTCCATACATTTGTATATACATTAGGTAGCCATGCACTGGACACAAACTCAGCAATTGCTCAGTCACTTTGAAATGCATTTGGAAAAATAATTGAATAAATAAATGACTCTGGAGGTCGGATTACATTATTGTTGTTGTTCTATCTACAGAGGGCACGAGTCCTCTTCCACAGAGGCCGCCATGTTGCACCGCCATGTTTCTACAGTAGTTTTTACGGACAAACCAAACACTGGAATTAAATACAGCCTGTGTTTTGCGCAATTTTTGCAGCCACTTAAGTTTCTCCTATACTTTTGGAAAGGGAGGGCAAGGCGAAGTGGTTGCAGTCTACAAACTCACCACTAGATGCCACTAAATCTGACAGACTTGTCCTTTAAACTATATATTTATTTAACTATATATTGTCTTGCTCTTAGCCTTTGTTTTTAGGTTTTATTTTAATATATTTCTAAGTTCTTGTAAAGTACCTTGAATTGCCTTGTGTATGAATGGTGCTATACAAATAAAATTGCCTTGCCTTGCCTTGCCTTTAAAGACACATTTTTTCCATTTAAGAATGCACATGCAGCAAAAACCTGGTACCTTTTGTTCACTTGTAAGGACTCAAAAAGTTTTAAAGATTAACTGTCATGTGGATAACATGACAGCAACTCTATGTATTCATATCTGTTACATCATATATTTATATAAGGTGATGATTTCAGGTTGAAGCTCAAGTGCAAACAATCAAAACCAGGAAGGTGGTATGTTTGTCATGATCTTATTATAACACTGTCTTGTTCTCTGTCACCCTGATCTGCCAGATGGAGCAAATCAAGAGAGCCAATAAGCTGTTCAGCAATGACTGCATTTTTCTGAGAAACAGCCTCAACATCCCTGTGGTGTCGGAGAAGCGCTCCATATTTAATGGACTGTCTCTGGAGTCTCCTGATGGGGACGGTGAAGCAGCGTGCCAGGAGGCAGACACACCCTGTGTTGTGACGCAGGATATCGAGGGACCCACGCCTCCCCCTTCCCCACCTCCCCCCGCGGACTCCAAACCCCCCCAGCCAGAGGAGCTGTCAGCCAAAGACTTCTTACACAGACTGGACTTGCAAATTAAACAGTCAAAGCAGGCAGCACGCAGGCTGAAAGAAGAGGAAGGAAGGTGAGGCCTCGAACCAACAGTCAAACCGCTGCTTCTGTTCCGTGTGTGCAGGTGTTTGGTGAACACTTTTTCAGATCAGACTGTGAACGCTCATTAACAGTAATTATCTTTCATCATGCAATCAGATCGTGTTTGTTCTGGGCACAGCTGCGTGACATCTCTTAGAAATAATATCTCAATATTTTTAGGCTATGCCACAATATATGATGTACATCTCGATGTGCACGTTTTCATACGATACATTCTGAAATAATGATGATTTTATAGAATATGTTGCTGTAGATTAAACTACCCAACAGTATACAAAGTAGGGCTGGTTCACAATATTTATATTACAGTATTTATGGATGAATACCTCTATCAATATTGCATCAGTATTGTAAGGAGCTGGTGCTGTCATTAAATGTTAAAGGGATAGTTTGGATTATTTGATGTGAGGTTCTATAAGGTACTTATCAATAGTTGATGTATTACCTGTAGTAGATGCTGGTCTGCATGCCCTCAGAGGAAGCTAAGCAGTGTATTGGACAGGGAGAGTCAGCAACAAAATGTGTTTACTTTAGCTACTTAAGAAAGGTCTACTTTTAAAAAAATCAATAGCTATTCAAGTGTACGCTATATTAATAATATTTTCAAAGCTGTACTTGGCAGTCAGATAACCTTTTCCAACAGGAAACTGCCATTACATACGCCAAAACCAACCAATCTCCATAGACAGAAAAAAAAGATAATTTTGTCCTACAGGAGTTGCTGGTCGACTGCTGCCTCCATCGGTTAGTTTGTTTGTGTTTTTGGTGACTTCTGTTCTTTTAAAGGTTAGTTCGGATCCACCAAAGTCACTCAAGAACACAAACAAACAACCAGTTGAGGCAGCAGGAGACCAGCAGCTCCCGTGTACTGCAAGGTAAAATTACAGATTTTGCCTATGGTGTTTTAGAGAGTAATATTTGGCTTATATAATGGTGGTTTCCCATCAGAAAAGGCTGTGTGACAGCAAAGTAAAGTGGTGAAAATATTCTAAATATAGCGTACACTTAAACTGATACTGGTTTACTTTTTTTTTTTTTTTTAGGTAGACCTTTTCATTCACAGCATTTCAGCTTAACTTCCGAGAAATCAGTACCTAGCTCCTCCCTCCTGATGACATCAGGCAGGTCACGAAAGACTGCGAGCTATGATGCAGTCTGTCATGCCTGTTGGCAGAGTCACAACAAGAATTTGTGACTCAGTAATCGCCTAATCTGACAATGACCATCATAACAAAAAACTGTGCAGTCTGAAGCCGGTGTGAGAGGAATTCGAAACAGCTGGAAGTTGGATTGTTCAAACCGCCTTGGAGCAGATTTGAGATGCTTTCTAGATAGATGTTTGAAAAGGTGTAAATGCATCCCTCTCCAAGATGCATACGCAATCTTTACTCCTCCAGATTGCAACTACGTCAGTAAGCATTCTGTGGAAATACACACGAACAGCATCTAGCTGCTTATCTTTATCTTATGTGCTGGTACTCCAAACTCGGGTTGTGTCGACCTCCATCTTCTGCTGTTAATACGCTGTGGAATTGATTAGTACCTCATACAATCCCACATCAAATAATCCAAACTGTCCCTTTAAAATCATGGCTACCTGTCAGCAACAAATGGTGCCACTGTTTCTTGGCTTGGCTATGATGTAGGTGTACGTCTTGAGAGGATCTCTGGTGTTTTGCCACTGTTCACAGCCCCGTTTTTTCCCCTTAGCCTTGTAATGCTTGTAGGAAACACGGCCCAGATTCTCATCCCTGAGCTCACTCAATAGGCGATTGTCAGAAATCCTGATCAGCAGGAACAGAGACTTAATTCAGGGAAGTGAGAATGTTCTCACGGAAGGAGGATCGAAGATAGGAATCAGGCTTTTGTCGAGCTGTTGTACTTGTCAGGTCCCCTGTTATGCAACGGTCAGGTATTTAGGAGGAGGAGATTTGGCTTGCTGATTCAGGCACGTCTTCCTGACACTGCATGTTGAGACAGAGAGGGCTCTCACGTCTGCTCGGTAGTGAGGTAGTAATGGATGCCTGGCGTACACCCATTCATAGAGAAACAGTCTTTGTTGGTACTATCAGTTTAGTCAGGACTGAGTCACACCTCTGCAGTTTCTTCTACATGCGCACAATATAAGCCGTTTCTCCACTTCAGGCTCTCTAAGAGTGTTTTGCGCATAGCATTGTGTTTTCAGAGTGGTTGCGGGCCCTCTCTTCCTACAGCTGTTATGTTAATTTCCTTCCTGTGGGCTTCAGGGTACCATAACCAAACTGTTCTGGCAGCTGCACTGACAGCAACTGTCTGTTATATCTGATCCCAAAATGACGTCTTCAGATTGTTTCTTTTGTTCAACAAACAGTCCAAAACCCAAAGACTCTTCATTTACTGTCATAGATAACAAAGAAAAGCAGCAAATCTTTAGGTTGGAAAGTGAAAATTTAACACAACCAGTTGCAGTTGATTGGTTGCAAAAAAAAAGCATATTTTGATTATTCTGACAAATATTGCAATTGCAGTATGATTCTCGATCAGTGGGAATGATCATGTTTTTTTATTACAGCCTTTAAAATCATGATGATGTGACATTTGTGGGGGTCCGAACTTACATCTGGAGAACAAGATTAGGAGGCCAGAGCATCTCTGCAGCACTACAGTTCTTCATTATAGTGTTGTGTTGTCACACATTTTTCATTTATCAAGCAGTTGCTGCTTCTGCAATTTGGATGTTGTACTTTTCCAGATGACATTTTCAATAATATTTCAGTTAACTGATGAGACCTGATTAGACCAACTAAAGTCGCACAAAGTTTCACAGTGTAAAGCCAGTCTTAACCAGCAAATGCTTGACATTTTGGCTTGAAAAACGATTAATAGATCATGAAAATAGTTGGCAGTTCATTTTCTTTCGATCAACTAATCAATTAATCAGCCTATCGTTGTTCTAACACAGCATAATAAAATGCAGGATGCTCTTTTTTTCCCCTACATCCTGTTAATGTAACTTTTATTTTTAATGTTATGATCTAGTGTTCAGCTTCTTTTTTCCTGAACGAGTGAGAAGAAATACTGAAATCAATTATCTTTGCTAACATCCTGTGATAAACAGTCTTCTGCTGCAACTAATGATTATTTTCATTATCAATAAATCTGCCTGTTATTTTCGCTATTGACCAATTAATCGCTTCTTAAAAATCCCCAAATCCAAAACCTCTTCATTTACTGTCATAAATGACAAAGAAAAGCAGCAAATCCTGACATTTAAGAAACTGAACCAGTAAATGTTTGACATTTTTACTTGAAAAATTACTGAAACAAATCAATTATCAAAATAGTTGACCATTAATTTTCTTTAGATCAACTAATCGACTAATCACTGCAGCCATGGTCCATGTTTGATATACTACTATAGTAAATACTGTAGGTACTATGAGCATATCAAGACAATATTGTAGACAGAAATATGACTACTCA
This sequence comes from Lutjanus campechanus, assembly GCA_027495735.1. NCBI lineage: Eukaryota > Metazoa > Chordata > Actinopteri > Lutjaniformes > Lutjanidae > Lutjanus > Lutjanus campechanus. The sequence continues at coordinate 33,019 of JAJHUR010136804.1, forward strand.
CTACTGATTAATTTCATTATAACGTGCCAGTAACTCTAGACATGTTTTGTTTCACAAAGGCACGAGCCTTGAGCAAATGTGCCAGACAAAGTCTTAAATGTCTCTTTACATGTTTACCTTCCAGCTGAGGCAGAGCAGAGCTTTGTGTTAAAGCTCTGTCTCTGACTGCAGCCACATCACAGGGCGGCGTGCTGAGCTGTCGTGTGTTTAGACAAACAGAAGCTCGCTGCCTTGTTTCCACACAGTCCCAGAGCAAATACACACCGCATGCCTGTTTAATACAAAACAAACCACAAACCACTTGAACTAAACTCTAGGGAATAGATAAGTGATTGATACATTTAGTTTTAGAAGAGTCTATATCTTTATATAGCTCATAGTTTATCAGTAATTATGACTCTATATTAATTTACATTATGAAGAGTTTTATTAGCCTGAAAATGTGGCCTCATTATTCCACAAACTCCACACTCTTTCACTTTAATGTATTGTAATTGTTTTAAAACTTTATTTGCATAGTACTTCTTAAAAGCAGAGGTTGCAAAATGATTATAAGTGATAATAAAAAACAAAAGATGATGTGAATAATAGGATGATAAAAGAAACTCAAAGGCTCCTGTAACATCTACTGACTATTGTTATTACAAATTAAATGCAGGAAACAAGTTTAAATTTATGAGTCAGGACAAGTTTATAATGAAGTAGAATATATTTGAATCAAACTGTTAAGTTGTTTGAGCTATAATATGTAACATCTCTGCATTAAAATGTCTAAAAGTGCCGGATATATTTATATATTTTTGTGCGTAAACCCAGAGAAATCCATAATTTACTCAAGGTAATGGTGTGTTTTCTGCTCGCCATCACTTGCTGTGACTTCTGGGAAAAAACAGCTTGTGTTGGTCAGAGAGTGGTGAAGAAAGTCGGGAAACATGACTTAAATGTTAAGTGCATAAAACTTTAATATTACTTTGTCCATGAACATGATCAGATAGATTTTCATCTGCAATGGACGTTGTTTACCGATGAAGACAACAACTCCCATGAGCCCTTCACAACTTCGCAACATCATCAAACTACATCTTTTTTTGTTTTAATGTGAAAGAGACACCTAGTGGCAGAACTTGCATTGTTGGGTGTTTAAATGTGTAAATATTAGGGGTGCCAGTATGGATTTTTTTTTCCAGCGATAACTGATAATTACCTGTTTTTCATAGCTAATACTGATAAGATAACTGATGATTTCACATGTTTGTATTTTAAAAAGAAGCTCATATAACCTGCAGGTTGTACATGTGAGGGTAAGAGAGGCTAAGATGAAGTGAGCAAAGATGTATGATTTAATATTCCACTAATGTCACTATTACAGTGAAAAACAAAAACTGTTCAAGCATCCATTTATTTTTTCTAGTAACGTTGATCAAAAACGTCACAGATATACTTTGCTTTTATAGAGAATTTTGTCTTTAAATTAAATGCTTTGACATCATCTGTCAAATCGAATACTAACATAGCTGACATTTCGACTACTGGACTTCAGTGTCATTATTAGAATAATAGGAAGTGAAATCAAGTCTGTATCTCCGTTTCATTGTTAAAATTCCTGAATCGAAACCGCCACCAAAATGCAGCTGGTTGTTCCTCAGACCCAGGCCTCACGCTCCACCACATTTCATGTAAAGTTAGAATGTTTTTTTGTTTTTTTTGTGGCAGCCATGTTGCTATGCAATAGTAGGATAAACACAGATGGTACCAATGATACTTAATAATTCAATTTAGTGTAGCAGAGACTTTCCAGTGAGCCAACAGGCACAATAGCAGCATGCTAACCCTGTTTGACCTGAAGGGAACAGGACCTTCATTATCATCATTGGTAACACCTGTGTTTACTCTGCTGTTTCATGTCAGAACGGCTGCTGTGAAAAAGGTCTACAACACAGGATCAGACAGGTTTATTTTCCACCAGATTTTGAGTCTGTCACAATGATTCGCTGTTCCCATGAAAGGCCTCTTGAAGACCAAACAGCACTCTGCACTTGTTAGCAAGTTCTTCATCCTGTCGCGCCTCAGGATGTTTTCTAGTCAAGAAGTAGGTGAAAGAAGATCAATACGCTCTTTATCAACTTTCTTTGAGCCTCGTACCTTTACCGTTGTCTCTCCTCTCTTCGGTTTTTCCTGCAGAGTCACGGTGTAAAACCTTTTCTCTACATCCTCTATTGATTTTGATCCTTCAATATTTCTTCCTCTAATTAACTTTAGTCCTTGGCAGCCAGACTGATCTCTCAATCCTGTTAATACTTTCAGCATGTAAAGCAGCTCTAAAGACAAAATTATTTCTATTTTTTTTTAAATAAAATGGCCAGTTAACAGTCACAGAAAGATGAAAACAATTATGAAGCTTAAGACATTGGTGTGTTGCAGTGAGAGGCTTTTCTGTGGCCAGATGAGCCTTCAGCTGTGACAGAAAACAGTACGGCTGTTTGGTTAACCTCTTCAATTATTCACACACCTAGACGCTGTGGTGACCAGTTAAACAGATGGAGTTAAAGGGATAGTTCGGATTATTTGATGTGGGGTTGCATGAGGTACACATCCATAGTCAGTGTATTACCTAAACTAGATGGTGGTTGACACGCCTCCAATTTGGAGAAGCAGAGAGGAGCACCAGCACTGAAGCAAAGCAATACATCTGCTGTGGACAGGGTCGGCAGCAAAACATATTTTTAACTCCACCTAAAAAAATCACTATCAGTTTAAGTGTAAACTATATTTAGAATATTTTCACCGCTTTAACTTGCTGTCGGACAGCTTTCTCTGCAGGATGTCACTGTTAAATAAGCTAAATATCAACCTGAGTCGTGATCTTAAAAATGACTGTCTGTATTGAGCACAAAAGCTGGAATTAGCAATAATCTGACATCAGTTTCCATTTTCAAGCTTCTCTCAACTGCATCTGTACTTTTAACTTTTCAACCTAATGAAATTGATCTAGGTAGTGCTACTTTGAAGATGATCAGTAAAATGTCAGCCACGTCATGTCAGCGATTTAGCCAAATGTGACATTGGACTTCATGATAAATGGTGATGAATGGCTTCATACATGGTTAATAACTTTGCTTTAAAGATCATTAATAAGACTAACTTTTGGGTTGCCACTGCAGGTTGTGAAAAATCTCTAAAGCTGCTGTTTATCGACTACATGCAAGACACTTGATTTAGCTTATACACAATATCTGGACCAAAAATATATGTATTAAATGTATGTATTAGCAACTTATTAATATGTATATTATTCACTGTCAATGGTGCATGTGACAAATAAAACCTTTGACTCAAAACCAACCAATCTCCGTAGGCAATATTAGTCATTTTACTTCTCAGAACGCAGGAGTTGCTGATCTACGGCTGCCTCAGTCTGTTTATGTAATCTGTTTATTTGTGTTATTGTGTGACTTGGGTGAATCTGAGCTGCCTGTTTAAAACACCAAAGTCACAACCTATCAGATGGCGGCAGCAGTAAAGCTGTATCTCCAGTGTTGTTCAAGGTAAAATCTGTGATTTCGACTATGGAGTTTGGTTGGTTTGGAGAGAGGCATATATTTGACTCATACAGCAGCAGCTTCCCGTCAGAAGAAGCTGTCTGACGGCCAAGTAAAGCGCTGAAAACATTCTAAATATAACATACACTTAAACTGATATTGATTTTTTTTAAATGGACCTTTTTTAAGTGGCTAAAATACCTCTTGTTGCTGACCTTGTCCACAGCCGTACATTGCTGAGCTTCCATGCTGGTACTCAGTACCTCATATAACCTCCACCTCAAATAATCCGATCTATACCTTTTAAAGAAAGTGCATATTAAAATGCGTGTCAACTGTGGAAATTTTCCCAAAAAATTAAAGGTTTTCTATCTTTTTCTTCTTCCACAGGAGCAATGAGGAGGACTACACGGCCCCCACGACGTCATATCAGGAGATATAAAGGAGCAGTCTGTTTACCTGAAGCCCCCGTCTCAGATGCACACACACACACACACACACACACACACACACACACACTACCACAACTTCACCTCTTTGTTTTCTCCCCTCTTTACCTGTTTGCTTTTACCAAACCACGTTGAACAAAAGTGTCATGTCTGCCTTTTATTTATTGATATGCAATTCTGATAATGTATATGATTGTTATCGTTTTGTACAGTTTTACTTGGGAAACTC
>JAJHUR010136805.1:4217-14989 GCA_027495735.1 Lutjanus campechanus
GTTTTTTAAAATCTTTTTTTTTTTTTTTTTTTTTAAAGTTATATTTTTGGGCTTTTTGTGCCTTTATTTTATAGGACAGCTGAAGATAGACAGGAAAGGGGGTGAAGAGAGAGAGAGAGAGGGGATGACACGCAGTAAAGGGCCAAGGACGGGAGTCGAACCAGCGGCCACTGCAGAGGACTACTAGCCTCCATACATGGGGCGGACGCTCTACCAAGTGAGCTAAACCTCCGCCCCTCTAACAGCTTTTATGAGTAGATTTTCAAGTTTGTACTTTTACTCCTATACTATGTAATCTACTTGGTTACTTTTAAAATCATAAGTGAGTACTGATTACACTTTGAATTAATATCCAAACCTTTCATCTGCATTTTTGTAGCCAATCAGGTGATCTGATCACAAACAGGCCATTGAAAACCAGAATGGCCTGTTAAATTACGAGAATGTAACTAATTAAAGATGTATTCATGGATATTTAATCACTAGTCTAGAAAATGGCAATAACTGCATCTTGTTTGACATGGTTTTCATCTGGTGGAGCCTTTTGTTGACTTAACCTTTAAATGAGAAAAGAAAATGACAAAACAAGAAAACAGAAACAAACAACAGAAAAAAAAAGTTTGTATCATATAAATGATAAATGATTAATCAATTGTTAGCGTTTTCAACTATCAGTTAAGGAAATTGCACAGAATTAGCAACCCTAGCTTGGTGAGGTGACGATTGGAAGAAGTTTAAAGTAAAGACTTGGAGAAACCGAAACCTCTTTGATTGAATAGCTGTGAGTAATAATGTGTTAAACAACAGTTAAAAAGTAACTAATACACACTGAGTAGTTTTTTTAGAGGAATGCTTTGTACTTTTACCTAAGTAATTGTAATTGAGTAATATTTTGACTCAGTTGTACTTGAGTGCACATTTTCAGTACTTTTTCCACCACTGTTGTCACCTTTACAGGAGACTAACTGTGGTTCCATCTCTCTGCCATCAGTTTGTCTTTTCCTTGTGTTGTGGAGGACTTGAGCTTCCATGAGTTCAACAAGCAGGCTGAACACAAGTTAATTGGTACTTTGTCTGTGTAATTTGTAAATCATTGCAGCTTCATTGACCTCCCTCCACTTAAGAAGAGATTAGATTTGATGTGGAATGGTCCTGTGATTGGGCAGAGGTAAATTGCTGTAGCTCTAGATGTTATTAGCCATCTTTAATGGGAACAATGATTAACTAAACGTACAACTCACTCACTCACTCACTCACTCACTCACTCACTCACTCACTCACTCACTCACTCACTCACACACACACACACACACACACACACACACACACACACACACACACACACACACACACACACACACACTCCCTGCCAGCAGCACAGTGATGGCAGAAAATCACATTTTTGTCTCACAGTTTGGAAGAAAGAGCTTAAGCAGAAATTCACCTTCGTACAGCTATTTAAAGTAATTATTTTATTATTTTTATTTAGAGGGGAAAGTATTATTTCATTGTGCTTTTATAAACCGATTTGATCCTACATCTTAAACAAAGACTGATTGAAGCACTAAAGCCATTAACTTGTTGAACTTATAAAATTATCAAAGTCAGCCTGCTGCCTGCTTTGAATTATGTTTTTATATTAATTTTTTTAATTTTTTATTTGCTCCCGAGTCTGTTTTATAGTGCGCTCTGACTAACTGGTGTGTTATGCTTAATGTATCCATATAAAGCAGAGAGGGTCGCACTCACACATATATAATTTAATACATCTGATCATCTGTCTGCAGATCAGATGACAGACCAATGATCAGTAAATGTATTAAATTATATATTTCTCTCCCAATTCAGTTTGACAGCGCTGGGTGCACCTGAAAGAATAAAACAAACTGTCTCACACACTATAAGAACAGTCTACATGTAAGCAGCACATTCATTTAATTGAATACACACATGTAATTACAGTCAGATCTACTCGTGCTCTAATGATGGAGCAGTGATGTTATCACACTCTGTGTCCAAAGTGTTTTTCCAGCTGAAAGTGATTAATGTTGTGTGTTTTAGTGTGTTTTCTCTGATCATGTTAACTTGTGTAAATGTCTTTGAGGATCCTGAAAAGAAGATAAAGAATAAATGTATTAACATTATTATTCACAATTTTGTCCTTCCTGCATATATGGCATCTGAGTCTTTCTTTTAGTCTGGATTATGATGGTTATGATCACCTTCTTCTTTGTTATTTGTCTAATATTATAGTTTGCTCTTCATTTGTAAAATATGCGTGCTGTCAGTAGTCCATGATGTGATTGGTCAGATGCTGCAAACACTGCCCTGTTTATGTGAGCACCCTCGTGTTGACGGCGCTCACATAATATAGGACCCTTTTTTTTTACATAGACTTTCATGGAATTTTACAGATAGTGGCCAAAGTCACTGCAGTGTTTAGTTGATGATGTTGAGGACAACAAGTCTCTGGCTGATAATGATGGTGCAACCAAGAAGAGAGGGTAAGCATCAGTAAACTCCTTGAACTCTGCGCCGTGTTGGATCTTTAGGTGTTTTATCAGTTTGCTTGTGTGGAGTGGCTACTTATTCTGACATGGTATCGGGTGTGAGGTATCAGAGTAGATTTATGTGGACAAATATTAGGACATGAGGACAGTTTTGGACCGATTCCCAATGCTGGTATTGGTGCATCCCTAGACTGGGTAGTGGAGAAATGCCTTACTACATACCTGCTTCAGCTTCACAGTAACCAGGTTACTACCATGCATGAACCAACCATGACGTCACCTATTTGTTTGTGTGTGTTCTCCTTTGACGCCTTGAGTTTTCCATTAGGGCAGTAGCCACCTTGTTTTTTGCAACCTTAGGGGTGTACTGCATGGGGAAATTAAAGGCTTAGTGACGTGAAGTCAAAGTTTTCAATGTCATGAAGAAATGCTGAGTTTATAACCTGGTCTGGAGCAGGTTATGTTCAGAGTTTCAGATTAAATCAGCTGTAAAAGTGCAGCTCTTTATCTAACTCTTTTCCTGATAATGTTCTTTATGAGCATCATAGATTCTAAACTGAGGGAAGATGTTCTATGTAAAGTTGCAGAGCTGTACGTTTGCAAATTCACTGAATAAAACCAGATTACAGCAACACAAACTGTACGCATCGCGTTGTCATGGGAACCTGTTTGTTGACGTGGAGTCATTTTTTCCTGTGTGCCTCAGGTCATATTAACACTTTAAATTTATTTTACACTTCAGATCATCCACACACTAAAATAATAATGAAGCAGCTACACACTTTGTTTTTAAGCTTGATCCTGATTTGCTTCCAAGTCTGTTTTTCACTGCTGATATTACAGCTCAGAACGCTGATTAGAAAATTGAATAGTCTGTTCTGTTTAACATGGAAAGTATTAAATCAATAACTTTAATTTTACTTTGATTTGGCCAGAATCTAAAGTGATTTCCACATCTGCTTCATTATGAGACATTGTGTGATGAACAGCATCATGTTTAAATCTGCTATAGTTTAAAGTTTAATATAAAGTTGTAACATTAGAAATAAATGACATCATTAAGAGTCCATTAAGTTGATCAGTAGTTTTCTGCCAGCATTCCTCTCTTGTCTTATTTGCAGTAACAGTGTTGCTTTTTGCTGTAATATTTTTTAAATGTTTTCCGTAGCTCTCTGTTATAATCTATTATTATAAGATAAGATAAGATAAGATATTCCTTTATTAGTCCCACAGTGGGGAAATTCCGGCATTACAGCAGCAAAGTGAAAGGCAAGAATAAGAAGCATAAGTAAAAACAATAAATACCAAACAAGCAATGTAAACAGGGAGTATAGAAAATATGAACAATCCAAACATTGGAAATACAGAAACTACCAATCTGGTATGAAAGATATCAGATGATGATGTAATGTACAGTGTTACCAAGATTACACCATGGCACTGAGGAAATATTAATATTGCACGTAAGAATTTCACATAAGAATTTCAAGATGAACAAGAATGTTCATCTTGACTGAAGTGGGCGGCTCATGTGCTTAACAAAGCAAGTTGATGTCGTAATACCTGTCTCTGATGTCTCTGATGGGGATTTTAGGTTTGTTGAACCAGTTCATGTAAAGATAGCCTGGCTGTGCTGAGCCTCCTTCATAGTTCAGCCCTCAGAACAGGTGCAAAACTGACTAGAAGGTGGAGCTGGTGGGTGATGTACTAGCTTGGGCGGTGCTAGGTTTGGCTCATCCATTCAGCAGGAAATAATGTTGGCCTGTCTGGTTGCCATCTTTCTACATCTTAACAGTCACTAAATTGTGTTCCTGACAACGTTTTAGGCGAGAAATAGGAATGTAGTAACTTTGATCAACACTAGTTTGACAGTCTGATCTGAGCCCTGTGTTTTTCACTGGATGGACTCACTGACAATGACCTGCAAATCACACAGCAGCCCCACCCTATAAAGGCCCCCCCACTCTAGAGCTTGACATCTGTATCCGGGCCTGACGGGACTTGACGGGTTGGGGTCAGGTCGGGCCTTATTTCTCACATATTTCACAGGCTCACACTGGGTTCGGGCTGTACTATATTTATCAATTTATTTATTTATTTTCATTTTTCTCCCCAATTTAGTTGTTGCCAATTCCAGTTCCCTGCATGTATTGTCCTTGTCACTGCAAACTCCTACTGTTTTGTACATAGAGGGAAGCTTGTCAAGAAAAATGTCAGGCTGGCGGGGCCTGGGTAGCTCAGTTGGTAGAGCGTGCACCCCATGTATGGAGGCTGTGAGTCCTCTGCAGTCCTCTCGACTCCCGCCTGCGGCCCTCTGCTGTGTGTAATTTCCCCACTGTCTCTCCCCATTTACTGTTATATCTGCCGCTTTCCTATCAATTAAAGGCATGAAAGGCATGTTGGGGTGTAATTGGGTTCAGGCTGAAATATGCTAACAAGGGTTGGGTTCAGGTTGATTTTGGACAGAATTTTGTTGGCCTGATTAACGCGCTAACCCACACTGCTTTATGGCCTGCTTTACTCTAATGGGACCATAATATATGAAATGAACAAGAAAGCAGCCAACAACATATCAATACTTCACCCAAACCAATAGTACAGCACTGACCTCACTGTCTGTTGTCCTCTGCATCATGTACAGACCCTTCATCACTTCCTGCAAATCCCTTATTTGTAAAGATGCAATTTAAATGAGTGCAGGAGTAGTGGATGACAGAGAAGTAGATAAAGCAAATACATTGGCTGTTGCTGAAGAACTTCCCAAAAATGTGGCTTGATATAATAAAAATCTTATGATTTGAAATCAAGGTATGATTATTATTTTGATTTTTTTTCTTCCACAGTTACCTTATTTTTTTCAGTATTTGTGCTCTTTGTGTCTCTGTTGACTAATTTATCGCTATGTGCTTCCTCTCCTGCAGATTGACCCTAAAGTTGCCTTTCCTAGACGTGCTCAGCCTAAGGTAAGCAGACTTTTCTCCATCATGCAATGCAGAGCTGTATTGTCACATATTGTTAAAGTGATGTTATACAAGAAGCAGCTTTGAATTTTGACACTCTTCCAGTTTCTCAGTGTAATTCACTGTTGTAATACACTTACATCTTTACTGATTACATCTGATGAAAAACTGGTGAGTTGACAACAGGCGCGGCATTACGGGTGGGCCTGACGGGCCTGGGCCCACCCACTTGTACATTTGGCCCACCCTAAATGACTGGAAACATACAGTATATTTCTTAACTTTTAATTATTAAAATCAGCATTTTAATACACCCTTAAGACAAAAATGTTTCCATTTGAAAAAAGACAGCTCTTAATCGGCTATTATCACATGTGAGGTCTGGACCAATCACAACGGGCCATTATTTGTCGCCCCAGACGCTTGCGCACACACGTCACACTGTGGCAGTCCAGGTCAGTGTACTGAGGAAAGTATATCATTGTCTTATTTTATACCTACAAATGCATTTCTCATTTACTGTAAACCAGAAATTCTAGAAAATGTAGGCCTGACTTGATTGTCTTCAGATCACCTTCACAGCAGAGACAGTTCAGTTCTCTCCTGTTAAAAGTGATTGTAGCTCACCCACTGTTCTGATCGCCGTTTCTCCCTGCAATCAGTTAATAGTAATCCAGCCAGATGAAATGGAAATGCATTACAAGGAATTAAAATGTCAGTTTTGATGCAAGGAATTGATGCATTAAATCTACTTGATCCATAGCGAAAATATAGATGAGGAGATATCCTGTGTCACTTGAAATAAATACAAACTGCCGCGGTGAAATAATAAGCTCTATCGCCACTGAAACCGTCTTTAAAAAGTGTCATAACCAACTAGAAGTGCTAGTTGGTCTCCACAGCATTATACCAGTCATTTTTGTTAAAGTAATATTACCAGTTGCGAACAGTGTTAATTTTGTAATTAAAAGGCTTACCCAAAGTTACTGTGGCCCACCCAAAACTGAAATCCTGGCGCCGCACCTGGTTGACAACTTCAGTAAGACAGCTAAACATCAAGCAAGTGCAACAACATAAGACAGCAAGCAGCGAATAGTCCAACAGCAGCAACCTTTTTACCTCTGCTGGGTTACAGTGATCTGCTTTTTATGAACACACCTGACCAGTGCCTAAAGAAGTTAGACACTGTGTACCATTGTGCTTTGTGTTTTATTACTGGCTATGGAAATGGCATACACCACTGTGCTCTGTTTGCCACTGCTAAATGGCCATCTTTGTATGTCTGTGGGCTCTCGCATTGGTTGTTTTTTTTTTGTATATAAATCTAATCTTGGCCTGGTTCCTTTTTATCTATTTACATACATGTGTAAAAAACAAAATCAATATGGCCTTTGCTCTCATAATATTCTACAAGTGCTGCTCTGAGGGTGAGAACAGAACTTGGCAAAAAAGCTTTTAAAGATGCTGCTGGAATGATCTACACAAGGATCTGATCACTGTGAGAGAAAACAAGTCAATATGGTCAATGTGATTGTTCCTAAATTTGTACTGAAATCATTTTAGAAATTGTACCTTGTATTCCATTTATGTCATTTATGTGTGGCTCATATATATATACATACATATATATAGGTACAGTCAGGTCACCAACTGAATCTGTTTAAATAAAGGAATATATATATTGAAGGAAAAGGGTGGTCACGCAAAGCATTCTTACTTTCATATATATGTGTATATATATGTATATGTATATACACACACAGAGAGAGAGAGAGAGAGAGAGAGAGAGAGAGAGAGAGAGAGAGAGCATGTCCATGACATGACCATGAGAGACCACGTCACAGCCTGAGGGACGACCATCACAACACCTGACACACCTGCACCTGTCTATATTTACAGTCCTTGTAACTCACAATCTGGATTTTTCTTTATTCATTTTCTTTTCTTTTTTTTTCTTCTTTTTTTTGTTTTGTTTGTTCTTTTCCTCAATTTAATATAAAATCTACTAGATATTTATTCTTCAGTTTTATTGATGTTGTGTATTGTTGTTGTTGTTGTTCTACTTAATCTACTTATCTAATTTTATGTTTAAATCATCTGTTACACACAATTTTCCCCCCCATAATTTTCTTATTTTATTATTACATAATTATTTATTATTATTACATAATTTTCTGATTTTCTGATTGCCTTACTTGATTTACTTGCTTTATTTGTAATTTGTAAATTTTCTGATTCACTTTTATTATTGTACCTTATTTGTAAATTTGTAATGGCTTTGGCAATATTGTTAACCTACAGTCATGCCAATAAAGCTTATTGAAATTGAATTGAAATTGAGAGAGTGAGAGTGAGAGAGAGAGAGAGAGAGAGAGAGAGAGAGAGAGAGATTCACTGTGACTTGGCCCATCAGCCCAGCACAGCAGGGGTTAGAATTTTCTACCAAACTACCTAAAGATGAGCTTGAGGAAGCTCACGTTGAGCTACTGTATAGCGGTGGATAAACAGTTCATATACGTCTCTGGGATAAACGCACTCTTTCCTTAAACTCTTTGCAATAACAGTCCCATGTTGTTATTTAAACTCTTTTATTATCAAGCAGCACAAATAAGAAATGTTTTCATTTGGGGGATTCATCAGCAGCAACTTACCACAACTCCAACACAGCTGAAAGCAAATATGAAATGGTAAAATAAAGCAAATACCTGAAAGGTGGCCGGTGAGACGTCACTACAGCCTGCTTGGAGGTGAGTCAGGCTCACTTTGGCCCCACTCCACAGTTTGTCCATGTTGGACATGGCTTGGCACGATAAAAATGGTAATGGAAATGCAAATCAGTGTGGCACACTTTGATTCAGTGCGGCCAAAAGTGCCAGTGGAAAAGCCCCAGTTGATTTTACTCTGGTGGGCCGCACAGGTAAATGAATGGCAAACAAGCAGATTTTGCAACGCATTTAGCATTTTTCTTTTTTTCTTTTTTTTTAAAAATCTGTCGAGAAAACTATGCCATCTATGATCAAGTGCTGCTGCAGTCTGTGTGACAGTCACACTATGCTCTGCACAGTAACACACACACACACAAGGAGAGTCTCCTGTTGACAGTGTACGTCTGCTAACGAAGTTGTTTTGTAAAAGCTTGTGAGTGCACCTGGTTGATGATCACCACTCAGTGCCATGGTTTTGGCACTGCTGTAAAAACAGAATCGCGGGTGAAAAAATCCAAAATGTGACTTGTGTTTTTTGGGCAACTTTAGAAAACATCCTGCTGATGAAGATATTTAAGATCAAACACAAACAGGGAGAAACAGAGAGAGGTGGTGGGGCGAGCCTTGGCATGTGTGTGTGCGCAGTAAGAGTAACCAGGGGTGACCAGGTGTGTGAGTCAGGAAAAATGAGGGAAAAGGAGAAAAGCAAGGTGAGCAGATTTAGGTAGTTTGTGGCTAAACACTAAAATAAAGGGGAAAAATAAAATAAAAATGGTGAAATAAGAAATAACCTACTTGAAACAGGGTTATTATAGAATCACATCGTACCAGAGAACGCCAATGACACACACACACACACACACACACACACACACACACACAGGTGAACTGTGCTTCTGTAGGAAACACTGTCTTACCCAGCAACCCAAGTTACACAGTGCTAGAACAGGGTACAGGGTGGGAATGAAAGAGCTGTCAAGTTGGTATAGCATCAAAATGTTTTTGTAACTGTTATTTTAAGGAAAAATAGTTGTATAATGTTGCTCTGTTGTTATGGCTGTCAGAATGAGCTGGTCTGGAGTTTTGGTTGTAGCTCATCCATTTCTAAAAAATATAGAATGATTAATGAAAAATTAAGAAAAGAAAGAAAACATAAACTAGGCACACAGAGACTGAGCTGGAACACTGTAAAGATGGGACAGTTTGATTAGATGCATTTGTACTTTAAAAGCACATCCAGTCAGTCACTTGTTTTGTTATTTTGTGTGATTGAGCTGAATGTTTTTGTCCCATAGAAAAAGCTGTTGTTTCTTTGGTAGTTGAGGCTCTGGAGTGAGAACATGTGCTCTCTTTAAGATGAGATGTTACTGTAGAATTGACTGCCAGCAAGGGACATGTTTCTGCTACATGCTGTTGTTTCATTGTCTGCTTGAAATAGACTTGTTTAAGTCAAAGCTGGCAGTCTGAGCAGTGTTGTTAGTGACAGTGTGGAAGCCTGGAAACACCAAAGCTTTTATATTCAGTACAACATGCACGCACAGCAGATCTCAACAAAGTTTTGATATTTGTCTCCTGTGTGAGCCGGGGTGGCTGGTGAGGGAGGGAAGCCTTCACATTCACAATTTGAATAAACATGAAATTGACTCAAGGACGTCCATGGCTACACAGTAGAGCTGCAGACAGCCCGGCTGTAAAGAAACTGAGAGCCTGCAGAGCCGTGCACAAAGGATGGCTGAAGGTTAAACATTTGTCTTCTGGACCTGCTTCTTAAGGGCAAGTTCATTAGTGCAGAAAACAAGTATGATTTTAACGCACACACACACGCACACACACACACACACACACACAGGTGTGTATGTTTGTAGGTCTGTGTGTGTGCAGTTTTCCAGTCTTGATATGTGATATCAGTATCAAGATATATCTATTATTGGGGATTTTTTTTTTTTAATTTCATGTCAACAATTCAACTGTTTGACATTTTCAGTTGTTGGAAAGTCAGACTTCACCCTGTCACTAAAACTCTACTAAACCACTTCACTCAGAAATAATAGTTTCTACTGAACTTAGCACAGATCCCAAAATAAACAGCAGTAGTTTCCTGTCTGATGTTTTGCTTCAAACCCGTCCTCCCTGACCTTCTGCCTAAAGATTATGTGGCTCTATCGTACCATCACAGTACTTCTACGTGTAGCAGTTGCCATTCACTTGACCACAAGATGTTTTTACATCATTGACTACTGTACGTACCTGCAATAAAGCTTGTCATGACTCCATGTTCACATGAAACAGGTTTCACTCTGCAGTTACAGTGGATCTGCTCTGATTTGAGGATTAAAGGCATCCTAACACTACTGGAATTCTTGTATTTATCTTTAAAGAAATGGAATATGATAGTGATGCACTGATTGACCACCTTGTGACTGGAACCAGACGGCTTTCAGTTTCACTGGCCATGACTGGTGATTAGCATTATATATCCAACTCGGCATGGTTTACAATGAGACGGAACAGCTGAGCAGCTGATGTCCTGCCAAACAACGGCATACTTTCTAGCCCTTTAGGTATGGTTGGGCATTGTTTGAATTTGAACGATTCCG
>JAJHUR010136806.1:0-47889 GCA_027495735.1 Lutjanus campechanus
GTTTGCAGTACGTGCATGTAAGCCATGCAGTTTTAGGTCACCCTCTCCTGTTCGCACTTGTTTCTCATGAGCTCTCTGTTCCTCATTCGTTCATCACTGGGTTTCGCTCATGCTGTGCAGTGACTTCCTTTTCTGGTTCCCATGTGAACTTGCGGCCGAGTGGCACAGGAGGTGTCTTTGATGCGTTTTTGTCCGTGTTCTCACTCTCACCGTCTTCCTCTCCATCTCTCTGTCTCGCTCTCTTTCTCTCACTCCCTCGTTTCATCTGATAGGTCATACAAGAAATGGCTCTGATAGCTTCCAGAGGAAATTACACCCACTTCCTGTCTGTGTGCCTCCCCATTCGCCACCTTCCATTCCTCCAGTTTTTTTGTTTTTTTTTCTTCTTCTGTGCTCAGGCGCCTCAGGGAGCAGCCGCTGGAGGAGCAGCGCTGCTGGTAGGAATCCCCCAGTCTCTGCTAATGAGGCTGAGGCCTGATGAGAGAGCCAGATAAACAGCAGTACAAACACAGCAAGCTATAGCCATTAGCTGCTGGACTATTTTTGGGCGCTGCCCTCATAGCATATAGAGGACAGGACACAGCCTATTGTGACCGAGTGTAAGAAGAGAACAGTGACCTATGCTTATACAATGGAGTCTACAGCCAGGTGCATCTAGTAATTGTGACTGAGCAAAGCTCTAATTTTAGTGTTTTCAGTACAGGAAGATACTGCAGCCTATATGCTGAGTTCCCTCACCAGCTGGTAGCTTTACTGATTGCAGTTTCCCGACTTGGATCAGTTGTTCACTCTCATTTGGTTTCCTACACATGATCAACCGCAGAATCTCTTTACTGGCCTGAGGCTTTGTTTTCCTCTAGAAAAAACTGTTGACTTTGAATCTTTTGAATTTATACGTCGTCATTTCACTTAAAGTTCAAATAACTTTAACTTACATGCAAAAAAAAAAACACATTTAATGTGGTTACCACTGACCTAGTCCTGCATCATCAGACCACCAGACGTCCACACTTCGCTTTAGCACTGTGCTATCACCAGAGAAGTGTCTGGCTGATCCCATTATCATCCTGGTATAGGGGGGAAAAAAGGCTGCCGCTTGTTTGTTTTTCTTTAAACCAATCACAATCGTCTTGGACGGCGCTAAGCTCAGGATGCAGTGATGGTGCCATTACATAATAGTGTTGGAGGGAACTTGTTTTGGTGGAACATTTACACACGGGGAGGTGAGTCCTGACATTAAAGTGACGAGCCTAAATCCCCACAAAACAAAAAGGAACAGAACAGCAGTAAAAGACATATGTTGACTATGTGATACCACTTTTACTGATTAAAAAAAGACAAGCATAACTTGATCATCATTGGTGCCTATAGGTGAAGCCTGCCTGATGATGATGATTTAATAGCTTTATGTAGCTCTTACGGAGTGTTATTAAACTGTTGTTACAAAAGCTCATGTGAAGTTGAATGGATCAGTACATTAGTGAAGACGATGACAGTGGTTTGTATGCTGCTGCAAATCTACTCTGAGTGACAATGGCCATAAAAAATGTTCTCTTTTCACATTTTTTTTTTTTACATTCAGGCCTGCCTTATTGCACAATCCAAATCTTTGTGAAAACTTGCCAGTGTCATTGTCATTGTGTCATTGTGTCATTGTGTCATTGTGTAGGTTTTTGGCTCAGCGGTAGTTGTCGTTTCACATAGTGACATAGACTTTGAAAATGGTAACACACTGATAGCAAAAAGAGATGAGAATACCAACTGAAATAGGTGGCAGGCAGGATTGTACACACAGCGTACATCGTGTGAGACAGACTACCACTGACCAGGAAGTGTCCAAGAGTTTGTTGACGCATCAGTCCAATATAAAGCCACTATGGGTACAAGTGTCACGTAATTATGACATATTTTAGATTATACTGATGGCTTCTTTCTCTCTATCTCTCTGTGAAAATGGATGGAATCGGTGAGTCGCTTTTAAAGAGTTCACTTAAAACACCAGGGTGAAATGCAGAGTTTTACTGCCTGCTTTGGTTGAAAGTCTAAAAGTCTGTGTCCCCTCTAAGTCAGTCTTCCTTGAGAAGCTGTAAAAAGTTAATTCAGGTGAGAATGAAAGCAACAGTAAACCATTTTGTTTATTTCCCCTACATATATCACATTCCACTGCTCTAACTACACCCTGTATCACTGAGGGGTGTGGCTCTCGTGCTCTGTTGAACTTGTAGCCACACCCAACAGTGATGTCACCTGGAGTACACCTGTGCATCGCTGCAACAAGTGTGAAGAATGGACATTTCAGTGGAGGGTGAGACATCTTGTGTCCGACAGCTGAACTTTTTAAATGAAAATAAAATATTTACATAGGCATAGTTTCGGGATTTGAACAAGAAGGTGTAGGTTAGATGTCATTTTAAGAAACTTTGAGGTAACTGAATTTATTTGTGAGTATTTTTTTCATTTTAAAACCTGTCGGGAGGGGATCTTTAAGTTACTAAAATAAATGTGTAGCATGTTGGCTTTTCTTCAGCATCAATTTAACCGTCATGTATATAAATCTCTATAAACAATACACAGTATATTATTTGTTGATGTGTATTATATGATGAGTTATTGACTTTGAGCTGGATTCTTGGCACGTCTCTTCTTCTTGGCGCAGTGGTGAATACAGGTTATCATGTGTGACGATCTTTATTGTGAGGAAAACTGATAAATCAAATCTAACATTGTTTGTCACGTCAGTGTGGACTGTACTGTGTGTGCGAGCTTTTTACTAGAGGTGCACCAATACTATCAATAGCACCTGTCTTGATGTCTGTGTTGTGAAGGTTCTTTTAATGAATGAGGAAGATGATAAAAACAGAATGCAGCTGGTGCAACACAATAAACTAAATCACTGCTGGTTAGTCAACCTCAAGGTGCTGAATGCATGTACATATGTGTGTTACTTCCTCTGGAGGTCACAGTTAACCACCAGCATCTCAGACCAAAACAAATGCATGCTTTGTTTGTTCAATAAAGTTGAAAAAAAAGTGCCACACACACTGCGGTCAATCAAGGCAGTGCTGATAAAATATGGTGGCTGCCATTTTGGCTCTGGTTTCCAATGAAGGCTTTCAAAACTCAGAACAAACTGTCAAACTAGGCAGTGTTGATGAAAGATGGCTTAAATGTTTTTCACCTAACGTGTTTTCAGAAATATCTTTTAGTGCACTGATGAGCTGTTACTCAGGATGCCATCTCTCCACTACATCGTTACATAACAAATAGTAGTTTGCTGACATCTAGTGAGCTGAATGTTGTATATTGCACCTTTAATGATAAACTCTCTGGTTGGTTCTGAAAAACATGATGGCTCAAGATTCTGTTGCTGCATTACCTATTTCTCACCTAAAATGCTTTCAGAATGATGCACTGATTGCAATTTTATAAGGGCCTGACCTGCAAATTCTGATTTTCAGTCTTTCTAATAACTATAATTGACAGAATGCACGAACTTCTTTGATGGAAAATTAAATTGGATGTTCATAATAAATTACTGTTTGATAACTTTTTCATTGCTGTAGGAGCAGAAGTTAAATATTTGAGGAGACAAATCAACACAGGTTTTTATTTCAGCCAGTACAGGAGGTGAGATTTCTATTGTCTGTGAACAGTAGTATGCTGCTGGCTAACATTAGCCTGAAGAGCTAGAACATTTATTTATTGGAATTTATCGCTGACGCTGACTTCACGCAAGTGTGTGTCTGTGTGTGTGTGGGTGTAGCTGTGACCAGTGCTGTTGTGGCTGTGATGTCACTGACTGTCTCACTGTGTGCATGACGTGACCATCATGTGGAGCATGTGTGTGAATTTGACTAATACAGAATCGGATATGTGACGCTGACCAGCCAGTCATGGCCGGTTGATGGGTGCATCCCTCTGTTTTAATGCACTGTTTAGCTCAGCATTACCTGCATGAATAATCTCTGCATCATCTGACCTGGTCCTGGTGCACTAAACTCACCACACTCCCCTCTGACGGTCACCCATTGACAGGTGTGGGCCCCACCGGTTCCGGTATGGACGCTGAAGATGCCCACTTCGGGGTGAGGTCACAGTTTGACTCCTCCTCTCTTCCTGGTCCGAGGGGTTTCACTAAAACTGCTGATTGTTTTAATGGTTTCACAATGGATGTGGGATTTGTTTTGCATAAGAGCTGATGTAACAGTAACACAGTTATAATTAGCCTGCAGCGTAACCTCTTAGTGACCTGGTGGAAATATGAAATGCTCAACTGCTCTGCTGCTACTTCATCTCAATGTTCAAACAGGTGCTGTGTTTTCTTTTTCTTATGTACAGTATTAGAGCTGCTCAGCCCAGAGGTGCAGAGGAATGCTGCTGTAAAGACCAGTTGTCATATAACACACACACACATGCTCATACACACACACGCTCACTAGCAGCTCCCCACAATCACATAGGAATGGCCCCCTCCCACATACGTGCTCAGTCTTAACCCACACACACACACAAAGGCACGTACGCTTGATGGCTATCATTGGATTGATGCCACCTGACACTTAGTTAGTACTGGAATGTGATGGGAGGGAGGTGGAGGGCAGGGTGGGGGGCAGCTGCCGACTCTCAGGAGCACCAGCGCTGATCTCTGCACCTCGAGGACGCTCTGTTCAAATACTGTACTCGCGTCGTCGTGGTCTCTATTTTCCGTGTCAGCCAGGAAAGACCCTCACAGCGTGGAGCTTATGCCAGCTATCTTGTATTAACAGAGGTGAAGGGAAGAGGGTCTGGTTACTGTTGAAACTCACAGACTGTCTCCATCTGTTGTCTGAACTGTGCCATATGCTGGAATGTACCACTTGGCTCCTTCTGGGCCAGAGGAGGCGCCCACTCCTGCCCCTCCACAGCCTCGTGCTCTTTAAATGCAGAGCAGAGTTGACCTTCCCTGCCTCCCTCTGAGTAACCGCAATTAGCTTCCCCCCTGACCGCTCCAATTTATCTCTCAGAGTATACAAACACATATTACAGTAACTCAGATATCAACCAAAACTTAACAATAACAAGAGACCGGCTTCAGCATCTCCCGTAATGAGGAGGCTGAAATGCGGGGATCACTAGTGGAACATTGCAGCAGCAATGCTTTTAAAGGTTTTACAAAAATCTGCTTTTGCATCTTAAAGGGATAGTTTGGATTGTTTGAAGTGGGGTTATATGGGGTACTCATCCATTGTCAGTATATTGTCTGCAGTAGATGGCGGTCAGCATGACCCCAGTTTGGAGGAGCAGCAGGAAAGCAACAGGAAGCTAAGCAATGTGCTGCTGTGGACAGGGTCAGCAGCAAATCATATTATAGCGACCTGAAAAAATAATATGATCATTTTAAGTATTTGTTGTATTTAGAATATTTTCACCGCTTTGCCTTGCTGTCAGACGACCTTTTTCGAAGCTCTCTCCAAACCAACCAAACTCCATTGACAAAAACAGTAATTTTACCTCAGGGAACACAGGAGTTGTTCATCAGTCACTGCCTTGATTGGTTAGTTTGTTTGTGTTATTGCCTGACTTGGTTGAATCAGAATTAACCCTCTGAAACACAAAAGTCAGACAATAACACAAAGAAATTATTTCATTAAGGCAGCAGTAGACGAGCAACTCCCATTTTCTGTGAGGTAAAATTACTGTTTTTACAAAGGAATCTGGTGGCTTTGGAGAGAGCGACATTCAGCTTAAATAACAGCAGTTTCCCATTGGAAACTTGTCTGATGGCAAAATAAAGCAGTAAAAATATTCTAAATACAGCTTACACTTAAAATTTCATTTACCTTTTGCTGCTGACCCTGTCCACAGCAGCACATTGCTGCTGCTTCTCTGTGGATAACTATGTCAAAGAACCCCTCTTAAATAAATCTGAACTATCCCTTTAATCAGACTTTGACAGTTAACTGAGGCAGAAACAGAAGTCATTCACTGTAACTGTACTTACTTTTGAAGCTGCAACGATGAGTTGATTAATCGATTAGTCTATTAGAGAAAAAAAACCCCACAACTATTTTAATAATTGATAATTTTTCAAGTTAAAGGGCCAAATGTTTGACATTTCCGAGTTCTAAGATTAGAGAAGTTTGCTTTTCACAGTCTTACATTTCTGTAACTTGAATATTTTTGAATATTAGACCGTTGGTCACGCAAAATAATATATTTTTTTCCCAACTTTATTGAGAAAATTAAATTTGTTCTTATAAAAAATGTAAATATTTCACAGATTTCACAGTATAAAAATAACAGGAAAATTAATCAAACTGTACAATAAATAACAAAATGAAGAGAAAAAAAGAATAACTAAAACAAAAATTGTCAGGGTCTGGCAAAAATTTAGATTATTTAAACATTTCAGATTTACTAAAAATTGTTTGGCTAAGTTTTCAATAGTAGTCAAGAATGTTTTAAAAACAGTATTTTGATAGTAAAGTGAATGTTGTTAGTGGGACGTCATCTTGCTCTAAAAGTAATTATGAGAGGCAATTTTCATTATTTCCTGATATTTTTAAACCAAACAATGGAGACAACAATCTGCAGATGAGTTCCTAATGAAAACATTTTTCAGATGCAGCCCTAATGTGACTCACATGTTATGGCTCTCATAGTCACCAGGACCCTTTATGGGAGATATTAGCCCCACTGTTTAGACAGCGCTCTCTACCATCAACACAAAAAATGTGGCTCTATTAGTCACTCGTCTGCCTGTGTGTGTGTAAACAAACATGGCACAGAAGTTTGGAATTTTGCTCAGGATCTTAATCAAAGGTTTTAGGATGGAGGGAGTCATATGTTGTGCAGATTTTAAAGCCCTTGTAGGCAAATTTGTGATTTTGGGCTATACAGATAAAATTGAAATGACATGTGTAGACAGATAACGTGGGATAAAAAAAGTTATGTGTGTCAACTGATTAATTAATCTCTCTTTATGAGCGTATCCAAACCAAAAAGTGATGAGCAAATTAAGGAAATACAATGAGCCACATTGTGCAGATTCTCTGTTTCCATCTCAGTTAAGTTTCTATGTTTCTATCGACCTCTCGTTAAAAATGTCTGTGCTGTAGTTGAAGTTGTGTCTTGAGCTGTAACAGCGCAGCGTTTTATCTTTCCACCAGGAAATGGCTTTATCTGCTTGTGCAGCATTAGTCAGTTAAAGTTGTTGTCGTTGTCATGGTAACATAACTTCGTGTTTGTCTGGTTAAGTGGCGTTGGTGGTTTCGTTTTGGTGAGGTGCTCGGTGGCTGGGCGTGCATGTGAAAAAGAGGTGTGTCCCTCTGCGTGTGTTTATGTCTGTGAGTGTGTGTGTGTGTCCTGTGTGTCTCTGTGTTTGGCTAACGCCTCCTACGCATGTTGCTCCAACACTGGCCTTTCTCAACCCGCAGCCCACTGGATCTGACCATGAATGAACGCATTCTCTCTCTGTCTGTCCGTCAGTTTCGCTCCCCTCTGCCTCTTGTTCTCTTTGCAAGAACTCACCTTGACCTGAAAGCATTTTTCGGCTCTCCTGTCAGCCACTGTACACACACACACACAGACACACACACAGTGTTCAGGCCATGAATCGAATCGTGGTTGTATACACAGTCACATTTCCTTATAAACTCTTGACCACTAAGTGATTTTTCAGTTCCTACTTAATAACATTTGGACAATCAATTTAACAATCTGTATAACCACTCATATAATTAGACATGCTGCTCTGTGAACATGCTAACATGAACATAATTAACCACCACGATAAGGGCTTTTTAAAGTGCCCGGATTGCCGTCTTGTTTGTCCTATATATTTAAAAAAAAAAGCTTTAAATTACTTAACCACAGTTTGTCTTCAAATTTATTAACAGAACTGAATCCATTATTAAGTCAGTACATCTAACTAGAACTATTTTGAATTGAATTGGAATGTTTCCCATTATTTTTTGTGTAAAACACATCTGGAGAACATACGTAAGTTACCTGTGTTCCGGAGACACTTATTAAGGATGAGCGGTTGCAGTATTTGTAAATTTATGCTGCAATTCTGATATATATCAAAATGTATTACTAAATAAACTAACTCAGTTAAGACACCACCACTTTGAGATAAAATAATCACACAAGAATTCAAGTTTTTGCCATAAGGAAATGGATCAAATATCTGACAAATCAAGTTATTTTGTCAAATAGCAACAATGTCGTGAATCCACCATTGCCATAAAACTCACTTTTACAAGGTTTAGTTATAACTAGGGTTGTGTATTGGCAAGAATTTGGCAATAAAACAATCAGAACAGTGAAGATGGAGAACAAGTGTATCGGTGTGTTCTTACAACCCTAGTTATAACAGTTATAACAGTATAAATGGAATAACTCTAGTGGCTGATAAATGTTAATTGTTTGAATCCCAACTGGTACTGGTTGCTCTGGTTTCCCCCACCATCATAAAGCGTGTAAACATGCACAGTAGGTTAATTCTCCTGTCAGAACTAGATTTGATCACTGGATTATAGAATTATATGTGACAGTTATGTTCCTCTTTTTCTACAATAAAGTTTATGTACAGAGCACTTCTCCAAACGAAAGGGCTTTTACTGTGTAAAGCCAATACATGCAACCATTATATCACGATAAAATATGAAATAAAGGAAGACAGGCTTAGAGGGATAGTTCACCCAAAAATGAAAATTCAGTCATTATCTCATCACCCTCATGCATGAATGGTGATCAGTTTTTAAACTTAAAAGCATTAAAAAAAAAACATAATATGCCTCCATACTGCTCATCCAGCATAATCCAAGTCTTTTAAAGCCCCAACATGCCAAGTTGACTTGAAAGATGTCATTTACAGCATGTTTTTAGCCTAAATCTTCACTGTAGATCCTTAGCTTGCAGCCACGTTCATGTACGCGTGTGTGCACACCGTCTGACCTGAGTGTGCGTGGTTTGACGGTGTGCATGTGCAAGTGAACAACATGTCAGGGCTTCAGGAAAATTGGATTACGCCAGACGAGCAGTATGGAGGCATTTTATTTATTTATTTATTTATTTATTTTGGTTGTGTTTTTTTTTTATGTTTGAAATCTGGTCACCATTCACTTACATTGTTTGGGAGATTCTGCAGCACTTCTTTCCTCTGAAGCTGCAGCAGTGTTTTGTGGCCTAAAAAAAACTAAGCCTGACCTTCAATCAGCATGAGTGTCAGTGCACAGTATCCCCTTATATTGACAGGATAATATAAAAAGAACTGAATAAGCTAAAATCAGGGTAAGTAATACAGTTTAAGAAGTAAAAGAGGACACAGACTCTGCTAAGTGCATCTTCCTTAGTAGATTATTCCAGACTTTTGGTTCCTTTACAGAAAAAACTCACTCCTGGTCTTTAGCCTCGACTCTGGGGTAGATTCGGTGAGAGGCCACCACTCGAGGATCTCGGTTTACTGTTACAACCCTGTGCTGAATGATGACCTTCAGGTATTATCGTTCATTGCCGCCACACAAAATGGACGTGAAACTTAGATAAGAAACACTATTCATAACTCTGAATGTATAAAATAACTCCTCAAAATGCTCCTTTCTAACAGTTTCTCAAGGTTTTCTTTTCCCGACGCACTTTTTCCTTTGGCTCACCCTTACACCTCTTTGACTCTGTACTCACCCTCTCTGCCCTCTGTACTCACCAAGCAGTGGACAATGGTACATGTTGTACACAGTGTAGCTGTTGGGCTTTTTTGATGTGCGTTTGTGTGTCTTTGTGTGTGTGTGTGTGTGTGTGTTTGGGTGTTCCCTGGTAGCGTCTCTGGGTCTGCAGCCTTCAGAGGACTGAATACAGTACATGAGCTATGTGTTATTTGTGTGTTTTGGGTGTGTATGCGTGCAGGGGAAGTGGTGTGGGGTGTAAAGGGTGGGGGTAAATTGGTTCACCCGTTCTGATGCATTTTTTCCCATTCATGGATTTCAGAGGCTGAGGATTGGCATAAACCTTTAATTTCAGATTAGTTTAGTTACATTTTTAGACTTGGACGGTTTCCATCATGGCAGCTAGAGGAGCCTTTTCCTCTTGAGTGTATTACTGAACCCAACACTTGTCTGAAAAACTTATTTCCAGAGGCACAGTTTGGTCGAACTTAAACACTGAATTATTCCCCCCTTATTTCAACACTTACACCAAATGTTTTAGTGAGTCCTGGGGGAAGAGGACTTCAGCATTTTGCAGTAAACATTTTAATAAATCTCAAAATGATTTAGGTCAAACCTTTTTATTGCTTCAATCATTTTTATCAGTTCATTATTGTTTTTATCAGTGTCTCATTCCCAGTTGTCTCATAATTTATTTAAAGAGAAAATAAGCTCTACTGACACAAGTAAATAATGTAAATATTGCATGCTTTGTCAGTGTTTTCTAACTGAAATATGGATCCTCCTGGTGAAATTATGCTGCTATTGATATTATGTAACGTTACATTAACAGCTGATGGGGCAAAATGTTCAAAACTGGGCTCACTTTGTTAAATTTACTGAAAATACAGCTAAATGCCAAATAATTAAGTTAATTTCTTATTTAAAAGGTTTTCCATGAGTGCTGATAAAGAGTAAAACACTGAGACTTTAAAGTACATGATTACTACGGCGTAGTCACCGAAATGGTCACCGCATATATGCATACGTGTTACCATGGTTACAAAATAATTTGTCTAAATACATACATGGCTTTTCCAGCTCAATTATAAGCTCACTTCCTGAACAGATCTCAGGATCGGCAGATGATTTATTAGTACTTTTGCTTTTGAAATCTGATAAAATCACATCATTAAATCCTGTTGTCTGTTCGTTTGCTTTTCACCCCACAAACTCCGCTTGGAAACAGACCCGAGACCACCCTTTCCAGGTGGTCTCAGGCCAGTTGTTTGGTCCGCAGCGGAGTTAACATCAAAAATATAAACACCAGGGGTGGAGGTTTAGCTCAGTTGGTAGAGCATCCGCCCCATGTACTGAGGCTGTTAGTCCTCTGCAGCGGCCGCTGGTTCGACTCCCGCCTTCGGCCCTTAGCTGCGCATCCCCTCTCTCTGCCCCATTTCCTGTCCATTCTTCAGCTGCACTATCGAATAATGGCACAAAATGGCCAAAAAACATAACTTTAAAAAATATATATATAAACACCAACATTCAGTCCGTTAAGAGACCAAACTGAATACAGTCTTGGGGCAGTTTTATGGATCCTTATGAACAGCTGAAGAGATCTACTGTGATAACGTGTTGATCTACACATAAGCAGTGAGCAAGCAAACATCTGTGTACAGGAATATGTAGTGCACAGGAGTATAATTATGTGTTGTTTGGCAACGGTCCTGTCCTGGACCAGCTGTGGAACTATTTGTGTTGGCGTGGTCCAAATAAATGATTAAATAAACAAACAAATCATAATCGGTTGCTGCTCATTACTAGGAGTGCAATGGATCACAAAAAACTCACAGTTTGGATCAGCAAAAAAAAAAGAAAGAAAAAGAAGATGGTGGGATTAGGGTTCAAATAGTGTAAAAAAATAAATAAATAATGATAATAATAACGATTATGAACTATAGAATACACTACTACACTCTGGAGTCTCTCTCAGTGTCCTGTCCACAACACGAAGTTAAGACAGCAGATATCGCCGAAGTTACAATAAACATCACAATCTTCTGGTTTATTTCTATGATGGTAAGCACGCCCAGTTTACACCAGTTACATCACTGAAAATGCCCAAAGCCATGGTTGGGATTTCACTCCATAGAGGTGACCGTGATGGCTTTTAACTCATTCACTCTTCGTTTTTTCAGGACTCTGCCCCACAGTGATTCGCTGCATAGTAAAACAAAGCGCGACACAGCAACTCTGCATCAAGATTCAAGAAATTATTACTGTAAAAAAAACAGTGACCGTAAAATTGGTTTCATTTAGTCCGTGGATCACATGCGGGCCGAACCGTGGGGAGGCGATCCGTACGGACTACGGACCAACTACGATCCCTTACACCACTACTGATTACTGTTAACTCATAAATGACACAATAGAAGTGTTTTATAAAGCAATATCACACTCGATGTCGGCCTACGGCCTCGTGTCTACAACCAAATCACAGCCGTGTTGCTGTTCAGTACAACAGCACTCCCCCTTGTGTGATATTGCTTAATTAAATTCTTTGGAACAAGTAGGGGTTTTCTGGCACAACTTCACCCACTAACAAGGTGCACGGAGAGAAGAAAAATGTCCAGAAAGAGGTAAAACTCCAGCAACACTTGCAGTACTAGGAACAGCTTTATTAGTTGACCAACGCGTTTCGGCTCAGGCCTTCATCAGGGTCATCTTGACTAATAAAGCTGTTCCTAGTACTGCAAGTGTTGCTGGAGTTTTACTTCTTTAATTAAATTCTTTCACATCTTTTCAAGCCGTGTCTTTATTTTTTGCCAAATTAAGGTGAGTAGTATCAGTAAGAAATAAAATCGTAACGATACCCATCCCTAGTAGCTTCCCATAGCATAGTCATTTTAATAAGATATAACAAAATTAGTTGTCAATGAAAAAAAGTACAAAATCCCATATTTTTCTTTACCTGTTTCTTTGCCTTGCTTGGCTCATATGGGATTCTACTTAAGTAGAATAAGTAAAAGTAAAAAGTAAGTAAAAGGACCATTATGACAAATCAGACCTGTGTCTCTGTTTTTCTCATAAGAATGTGGGATTGGATGTTGGGACGTTTTCCGTCTTTCCGCTTGATGTTATTTTGCGCTTGGAAAGTTCACCGTGTCCAAACCCTGATGTGTCTTTATGTCTGGCTCTGCACAGCGGGGGCTCAGGATGTCAAAGTGGTAGCCTACCGGTTCAAAGTGTAGCATGTAGTGTTTGCTAATTGTCTTGTTTTCTTCCTCCCTCCCTCCCTCTCTCCGTCTTTCTCCATAGCAGGGCGTGTTTGGGGCTCAGTGCTCTAACGCAGCCATGAGCATCATCGGGGCTGAGGATGAGTTCTTCGAGAATGATCTGGTTGATGTGAGTGAATAAAAGAGCGGCAGCTGAATGTAATTTTATCATCACATCTCAGCTTCTTTGTGCTTATTTGTCTTTCTGATTTTGCTTGTCTCTTGTCTCTGTCTCTCAGCCGATAGATGACCAGTGCACGGTCTTCAACAGCGTAGAAGAGCTGAAGGAACGGCCGACCCACCTGCTGGTCTTCATGCAACATGTCATCCTACAGTTTGACCCTGTTCCCCTGGTGAGGACTAAAACTTCTATAATGCATCACCCTTTTTACATTGTTGTCAACCACATACCAGTCTTTCAGAACAGATATGCGTCTATTTCAATCAATACAGCCATCTATAAGTGCTACGCAGTGACTTAAAGTGTTAGTTGAAGTGTTTGGGTTTTTTTAGGCTTTGAGGTTGCTTTCGCTTTAGCAAAGTCTGTCTGTGTGTGTCTGTATTTCTATGAGGGCTGCACAATTAATCACAATATTATGAAATTGCAATGTGCAATTGCCAAATCACAGAACCAGAACCAATTGCAAATTTTTTTGAAAAAGGAAAATTTTGTGCTGCAGAAATGCCCTTGCTTCCTCAGAAGAAAGAAAACATGTTTGCTTGGTACAGACCTTAACAAATATCACATCATCACAATTTTAGTTCTCTTTTTCCCCCCCAGTAAAGATGAGAATTGTAATGCAAATGAATCAATTCCAATTTTGTTAGACGTTGATAACACAAATAATCAGTAATTGTGGCCATGTCATGACAACGAGGTGTCCATTTTTAGGAATAAATGGACGTCTGGCATGCAGCAGAGTCCATTAAATCCTGATTATAGACACCTCGGAGTGCATTATCTTTCTGATACCATGGTCACTTGCCAGAGAAATAAAACTGAGACCGTTCACACGTTTTGCAATAAAAATCTGAAGTTCGTCACAACTCATAACTCAGGGTGTTACCAAGGAAACCATTACCTGAAACAGTCATTACCATCCTGTAAGGTTCAGTGGAAACATTCGTAGGAGCTACTACTACAGTTTCACTGGAACCAGTTAGTGGGTGTTGATTAAAAGTTATTAATGCTGACAATCAGAACTGAGAGTTCACTCACACAGATACATTTATTCAAGTTAGTATTAGTCACTACACAGTAGTTGTCCTCACTGATTCGGTGCATCAGATCAGTGATATAATATTTGAAACAGGTCACAGAAATTGGGCAGTTTGCTCGTATTTGATAGTTGCAGTACAGATACAGACAGGAAATGAGGAGAGAGCGAGAGGAAGGGTATGACGTGTGCAGAGGTCATGGTTAGAGTTGAAACGGTGACTTTGTGGTTATACGATATTCATCTTAACCATGAGGTCCCCTGGGTGCCTCCTCCATGTGGACGTTTAAAGAAGTGCACGATTGTGATTAATGATTAATATGAACTTGCTCCAGATTGATGATTGTCCATCCAACTTTACTAATAGAAAATAATTTTATTGCACTTGAACATAAAGGAAAGTTCCTTTAATTATTACAACCTGGGTCAGATTAAGATTTTATTCTCAAACTGGGACGTGTCAGCCCCAAGCCCCTGTTACACAGCCTGCTCAGGGCGGGAACATTGCGCCTCTATTCTGTCTCCTTCTTTGTATTGAAGTTATGGAGGTGGAATAGGGAGTCATTTTCATTTCTGCCTCTGATCCGCCAAGGGAGGTGGTAACACAGCCGTAACAGAGACGAGCCAATGTCTGTGTGAGAGTAAGCGGTTGTGGCGAGTCAGGAAGCTGTTGAGTTACACGTTCACTGCTGTTTGTGATAAATTACGTATTCCACATTTTTGTGAGCTGTGTCTCAGCAGTGATCAGTGGACACTCCTTACAGCGCTGACACAGAGCTGTGTGCACTAAGCAGACACACGCAGGCAGGAGGAGAGAAATCCTCCCCACAGATCATCATGCAAGGCGATCTTTTTAACTTAACTGTTGCAGAAGAGGCGACGGTCTGTTTTATTCAGGATCGTATAAAAAGCCTTGTGTTATAAATTCATGACTTTATCAGCTCTAGATGTGAGTAGAAAAGAGCAGATGAGCAGAATCACTTGTTGACCGGTGTGCTACTGTGTTATGTCAAGCCTCTTTTCATTCTGCAATGCCAGCACGCTGTGTTAAAGGATGCACGGGGGCAGCTTTATGTCGGCGCTGCTTGGTTCAGTGTAAAAACACAAAGCTGACTTAAATGCGAGCCCTCGATTTGCAATATTGTGGGATCTCTGTGTGTCAAGTCGAGTCAAATTTTATTTCTGTAGCCCAATATCAAGAATCAGCTTCAAGCTTTATAGTCTGTACAGTCTGCAACATCACCTGTCCCCCCAAAAACGGGGAAAAAATGAAAGAAACCTCAGGGATCTTCCTGCCAGGATGGACAGACATGCAATGGATGTCAGAAAAGAACAGCAAAATAACAAAACATACAGTAATTGAAAACAGAGTTTGTAATACATTGTAATTGTAATATATATATGTGAAGAATGTGAGTCTAGGAGGATGTCAAACAATGTCCTGTTTTGCCTGTTGGACCTGAGCCATGCAGTCTCCTCTCTACCATGGAAACTGTGGGGGTCGCCCGCTGTGAAAAAAAGGGCTAGAGTTTAGCCATTTAAACTAAAGCAGTTAAAAGTAGAACAAGTGGTTAATGTTACACTGCGGGATTTCCGTGTAGTGCCAAAACTTCGCCTGCAGCCAGACAAGTTTGGGACACTGAGATTATCACAGCTTCATCAAAACCACACACACAGATAGCTGAATAGAGAGACCTTTATTTGATGCAAAACAGAAACGGCTCCAAATACAAGGAGTCATTATTACACCTAACACATATAGTTCAATCATGAAAGTCAGATCATGATATTAGATGATTTATTGTGCAGCCGTTGCCTGTTTGAAACACATGACAGCACATATTCCCTGTGAGTTTTTACAGTGGTGTGCATAAAGATAAGCCCCTTGTGTGTGTCTGTATGTGTGTGTGTGTGTGTGTCTGACTAACTACATGTGTGTTAGCGCTGATATAAAGCATGCCTGTCCTTTCCCTTTTGTTCTGCATGCAGCCACTGTGACCCACCCAGGTACTGTTGCAACTCCCACCTCCCTTCCTCCCTCACCCTCTCCCCTCTTACCCCTTCACCTCACGGAGGTCCACGCAGAGAACAGAAGCCTGTCAGAACATCAGTGTTTATAGAAAAGTGTGCTAAGTCTGTGCAGTTTTGAAAACAGTTATTATCAGAGTTTAATGAATTATTGAGGTATGTGCATGATTATGGCTGCAATGACAATGATATATTGTCATTATAATTAAAATATCCAGTTAGTCTCAGTGATTTGATGAACAGCTCAGCACTTTGTTTTATGACAACATCTTGACTCAGAAGTGTCATAAAAATGTGTAACCTCTTAACAGTGATAGTTAATTCCCAGTTAAGAATGGCACAGAATCTTGGAAATGCATGAATATGGCATAAATGACAATAAAGGCTATTAAATCACTGATCTTGTGTCTGTGTCTCGTCCTCTTGCAGCTGTGTTACCTCCATGCTGACCTCTTGAAGAACCTCAGTGCCAAAGAGACCAAGAAGCAGTTTGTGGAGTTCTACAACACTTTCTTGGACAAGGGTGCAGTAAGTAGCACACCACACCACATTTCCTGTAAAACATTGTCTTCATGCTTAGGCTTGAAATAACAAACAACCTGACTGCCAGGAACACATTAATTAATGTATTTTGTGATGTAGTGCTGCAACGATTAGTCAATCAGTGGGTTAGTTGGTGGAAGGAAAATTAATTGTCAACTATTTTAGATAATCAATTAATCTTTCGATCATTTTTCAAGCAAAAATGTCAAACATTTGCAGGTCAGGCATTTGGACTGTCAGTTTGACCAAAGATATTTGAAAGACTACACGAGTGAAAATAATCTGCAGATTAATCCAATATAATCGTCAGTTGCAGCCCTAGTTTGATGTGTGCAAACAGAGACACGTGGGATCAGCAGACCAATTCGCATTTGTAGACATTATCAACGTGTGCAAATCAAAATTACTCTGGACACAATTTGTCTGAACCTGCAACCAACTAGAGCAACAAAATCTGACATAGCGCTGAGCAACGGAAAAATGTAAGCCGCGCTCAGAGATGAGCTGTCGTGGTATAGCATTGATATGTACAGACATAGTTACATATTTTGGTCTCCAAATGACTAAGGTACGAAAAGTTGCCGCAAAGTATTCCTTGGGGGCAACTGTGCCCGTCAAATTTTGGCCAATAAACGTGCTTGTTTTTGCCGCAATATTATGAACCACTCTTAAGAGGTTTGCACAAGATTATTGCAAGCTCAGTGGGTGAGTGTAGCGGTCCACTGTGTGTACAGTTAAGGCTGTTGTCGCCAAATAAATGCTATAACTCGTCAAGTTCCCATGTTTGTTTATGAAGGGAGAATCTAGAATGTGAATGCTCCTGGGATGGTCCCATTTTTCTTCAGACTTCAGTCTGTACATTAGCTTTTAAGGGATTGTTCACGTGAATTTTCCCCGTCAGGACCTCATTTTTCCTATTATTCCTACACGACATGAATGCAGGATTAGTTCCAAAGTTAGCAAACATTGACTCATATAAGGTGGACTGACTTTTAAGGTCAGGTACTCCCCTGCCAGGCTTGACAACTTTTCTGGTGGAAACCCTGCACATCCTTCAAACAGAAACAAAATAAAACTCACCAAAACCGTCTTGGTTGGTCTTTCCACTGGTCCAGCAATCTCCAAGTAAACCCTTACGTCATTGAGTTAGGTGTGAAAATATTCTGGGTCTATACGCTGTTTTCCCCGCTGCCTCTGATGCCCGACCTCCCTCCCTCTCAAAGCCGTCTTGGTTCATATCAAATCTACCCAGACTACTATTAGCCCCACCAGGTCAAGGATGGCTGTAAATCTGTCTGGCAGAGCAAATAAAAGATGAGCTTGCAGATTCGTCTGGTTCCTTGGCTGAAGAACACCACCAAACAGCAGGCAGAGAGGGAGGGACACCACACTGATAACATACACTTTTTCATTCTCATGCATCTTATCTAGCTTCAGTTTATGAGTGTTATTACAGAGTAAATGATATGCACGAATCGCTTTTTCTTTAAGGACGCACAGATCCAATTCTATTTTCCTAGAGTGTGTTTGGACTCGGTGTCCTTTTCAGCTCTTGTGTTTTATTTTTTATGTCCATCTTGGGTTCGGAGGAGAAAGTCACAGCTCTTTTTTTGTTTTTGTTTTTCAGGTCGGGCACAGCTTTTTGTTTCTGTGAAGGCCTCAGTTGCACTGTTTGGTTTATTACTTTAGCAGATGTTGCAGATGTTATATGACTTGAATTATCAGCTTTATGTTTGCATGTATTTGTGGTTTGAAACACTTCCAGTCATCTCATAATGATAGACTTGAGACTGTTAACGATCGCTCTGTTCTCTGTTTCTTTGTGCTTTATATTTCTGTGATTCTTAGCTTTTAGAGAGTTGTGTTAGTTGATGGTGTGTATTGTATAAAAATTGATTTAGAAACACATAACAGCCTTTCCAGGATAGATATATTCTTTTCTCATTGTTTTGTATCAATAGGAATTTCATACACTGTGCAGCTGTAGTCTGCACACGGATGGGTGTCAGCTCTGTCTCTACTCTGTGTCTGTGCAGCATCCTTCACTTTCTGTCTGTCTTTTTCCTCCCTGTACACCTGGCCTCTGTCTCCTCTCTGTTTTATTTCCTCCCCAAAGCTCATGCACTGTGCACGTCTGTCACTCGCTCCCTGTCTTTCTGTCTGTGTGTCTGACCCCACCGCTTCCTGTCAGGATCGTGGGAAAGTCCTTTCAGGGGGACTCGTCCTCTCTCAGCTTCTCTTTTTTTTTTTTTGAAACCCTGTGTTTTTTGTAAACCCACTGACTTAAAGTTGGCCCATGTGGTTATTTTCATGTCATTGACACGTCTATGTAGCTGCATGTTTTTTCTCTTGGTTGTTCTTTTTATTTCTGGTGTTTAAATGACCCCTTGTGGTGATGTGTAGCTACTGCACACTTTATTTATTTTGAGTTCAGTTGGTATCACACTGATTTCTTCAACCCATAACAAAGAAATAATTATCCATGTTCACTCAGTTGTCAGTTTATTAGATACACCAAGCTAAAACCAATGCAGCTAATATTTCAGAACAGTGTTTTAGAAACGATTGTTTATACTGACAGATCTAATTAAAATCTTGTATAAAAGAAAGAAAGGAACACCAGGGACTGGTGACCCAGAGGTCAGACGAGTTGTTGGTGCTTTGATCCCCCTCCTTTCCAACCCACATGTCAAAGTGTCTCAAATGGCAGTCTTCACCATTTAACTCCACAAAACCTACAGCTATTACTTGATTAATTGATTAGTCCAGTGGTTCCCAAACTGGGGATGGGTGTGGAGGCACTGCAGGGGGGGCGTGGACGACCAGGGGAGAAATATAGTTTGCTGATGTTATCATGTTAATGTTTATTTCATTAGAATTCAACTTAATTCCTTTTTCCTTGTCTGTTGCTTCCCATATCATTGTTAATGATTGATTAAAATCGTGGGTTTTTTCAGCTTCTGAAAGGGGGCCTGCCAGGAAAAGTTTGGGAACCACTTGATTAGTTGATCAACAGAAAAGTAATAACCAACTATTTTGATAACTGATTAATCGTTAAGAATAAGATAAGATATACCTTTATTGATCTAGCACAAAAAGCAGCAGCGAGAGTGAAAACATTGGAAAAAATAAATGAAAAATAGAATCCAAGATAAATAAGATTAAAAAATGAGAAGCTGTACACAATAACTGGGAATGTGCAAAGTGCATATAAATGTGTAATGTACAAATGTTAAAGTCATACAGACTCTTAATATGCATGTGCAATATGTCAGTGAAACTGTTTATATACATTTAAAGTAATTTTACCTGCAAAAATCACAGAAAATTATGTTTTCAGCTTCTCAAATATGGAGATTTCCTGCTTTTCTCTGTTTGATTGCATATTAAACTGAATATCTTTGGGTTTTGGGCTGATAAAACAAGCCATTTAAAGACTGCGATGGACATTTTTCACTATCTGTCTGACGTATTATAAACCAAATGGTTAACTGGATTTATCTAGAAAATAATCAGAATATTAATCGATGATGAAAATAATTGTTAGCTGTAGCCTCAAACTGTATGGTCGTTTTGGAGGATACGGTTTGATGCTGCATTCTACCGAGAGAAGTTTCTGTTATGTGGACAAAATTATAGAAAGGCCCACCGGTATAACTCAAAACGAATCAACCGCAGCAAAAACTGCAGCGTCCAAACTGACCACACAATTGAATCAACACCTTTTTCAGGACAGTTGTAGCAGACCAGGGGTGCTCAAACTTTTCCCCTTGGAAGACCAAAACTGGTGGGCCATGGGCCAAAAGTTTTGTGTTTTCTGTATTAGACTGTATTACTTAAGGTAGGTTTATCTAACAAACTGCCAGCTGAAAGTAGATCAAACAAAAAACTTTCACTGGTCAGTAATAAACGCTTTACATCATATATTTACTGTCAATATAATATTCTTACTTCTGTCTCTGTTCCTATCTTGTCTTTTGCTCTACAATATAGATCCTCAAAGTGGCAGCACCACATCACATAACTTATGAATTGGGTAAGTTATTTTCCTGTGTTATAATTATCAAAAATCATTATGTATCCTTTTCCATACACACCTCAGCCCCACGTGGTGTCTTCTTCCCACCTCTCATTAACTCATTTCTCCTGTCGCCCTTCCTGAAGACCGATCCCGTCCAGAACTGCTCCCTGAGGACACCCAAAGACGATTCGCTCATGATATTCAGGCCCTGCAGGCTTCAGAAGTGGCCAAACAGCTGGAAGATTTCAGGTGAGACGAATCCCCATTGTGAGCTGCACTCAGGCGGTCAAGCAGTGTCTTTATTATACAACAAATCCACAACATTTGTCTCAGTGAGTGTTTCTGAAGTTTGAGAAAGATGTTAAGGTAATGACTCAACTAGCAAGCAAGCTGGAATATCTACAAGTATTTATGAATGTGTCTACTGTTTATTGCTGCTCTGCATGTATCAAACCAAATGAAGTTAATTTAAAAGCACATTTAAAAACATCTGAAATTAAGCAAAGTGCTGTGCAATTAAATAATAAAAGTTAAATATTATAACGTGGTAAAGATAACTTAAAAATTCAATCTCATGCACAAATAAGTAAAGGAACAGATAAAAAATATAAAACGCAGAAGAATAAATAAATAAAAATGTGGGTCTTAAAATCTGGGTTTTTTCTTAAGTGTCAACAGTGGGAGAACACTTAATTGGAAATGTTAGACTGTTCCAGAGCTTCGGGGCAGCTACAGCTAATGCCCAGTCGGCCTTCAGCCTCAATCGAGTGACAGCCGAGAGCAGCTGGTCTGATGATCTGAGAGATCTGGAGTAAGAAAGGAAGCAGAGGAACTGAGGGATGCAATGAAGCCATGCAGATTTTTAAAGAATACTAAAAGAAATTCTGTTCTATACTACACTTAAAAATAGTTGTGGTCTGTAATGCTTGGCTGCGAGTGTATATACTGAAATGGTTGGTTGTTGCTGTATTATTGTACTGATGTTTCACTGTTTGCTGTTGCTCTGCATGGCTTCTGTTTTGTCTTGTAGAATTCTTGTTTGGTTGCTGTAGCTGCCTCTATGGTATCTTTTTTGTCCTGGTTCTGTGCATTTTATCACTTACTAGGTTTCAAAACATCATGGAGAGGATAATGAGAATTAGTTTGGTTCATGAATCATAAAGGTTTGTGCTCAGTAGCCACTTACTCTTATGAAAAAACATGTTTTAGGTGTGTTAATTCACTGAGCTTCTCTCCTCATTTACATTATGTGTCTGCTCACAGAATCAGGAAAACATTCATCGGCATACTGTGTGTTTTCAGTGTTAATCTTTCAAATCTCCTGCCTCCATCTGCTTTGTGGTGCACAGGCAGAAGAGGATGATGGGTATGACCCCCAACGAGGCTGAGCTCATCGACGTGGAGAGCCACTATCCCACCGACCGCATCCCGATGGAGATGAAGGAAAAGTCTGTAGCTGAGAACCTGCTGGACAAGATGTCTGAGTCGCAGTGAGTGTTTCTGTTTTTCACAGCTTCTTATAACACAAATAAAAAAATACAAATACAATAACCATTTAAATGTTTCCACAAGGAAGAGTCGTTGTAGACCCTGGCAGTATTGTTGTCTACCTTCTACAGAATAGCAGTGAGTTATTTTGGGTGCCAGAGGGTTCCTAATGTAAAAATTTGTTTTCTGCACAGACATTGTTGTAGTTAACTCACAGTTGAGCCACTTTAAAGGTCCAGTGTGTAGGATTTACTGGGGATTATTGCAGAATATGGCAGAAATTGAACATACTATTCATAATCTTCATTCATTCATAATTTTCTTTGGTGTGCGATCACCTGAAAATAAGAATTGTTGTGTTTTTGTTACCTTAAAATGAGCAGTTTACATCCATTGAAGGTGCAGGTCCTCTGTCATGTATGCAAGCTCCCTCTAGTGGCACGTGGAGCAATGTAAAAAATATTTTTTTTATAAATGAAATCAATTAATTAAAAAATATAGCTATCAAATACCACAAACGAAAATGCACTAAAATATAACCTCACTGAAATGAAATTTAAAAGAAGTTTTAACTTTCAGGTATTTTTATTTCAATTTCCGGCCTGTTGCATCGTCATAGTGATGTACGTAGCGCATGCTTACTCGTAGTTACAAGCTAAACTGATGCAAAGATAGTAGCAGAGGTAAAATGAAGACTGGTTCAAATGAATGGTTCCAAAATACTGCACTTGTGGCTGCAAACGGCAGCTATTATAAGGACAAGTGCAGATCAGGAGGAGAGTATTTTCAGCAGCTGTGTTGAAAACGAAGTGGATGACAGTGAATTAAGCTCAAGTGCAAGTGGCTACTTAAGAACTGCCAGTGAAGTAAAGTGCAAGCACCAAATGACGCAAAACAGTAAAGTGGTACTTGGAGACCTTGATAATTTTCAGAGGTGGTAAAAGTTTTATAAACACTGTCCTACGCGCTTGGAAGGGGAGAGTGACATGAGCAGTTTGTAATCTGCAAGCTTGCCACTAAATGCCACTAAATCCTACACACTGGTCCTTTAAAAGCTTAGATGGGCATGAAACTCACCCAGCTGAATCATCAGTGCAAAAGATGAGCAGCTGTTTCAAAAACTATCTGGTTCTTTGATTAAAAAGTCAAAGGTGTACAGGCCTCTATACATAAATGCATAAGGCGAGAAGTCGACTACGACTCCTAAGGAGCATTTTGGTTGCGTACGTTGCTTACGGCGATTTAAAGCTGAAGATTAAGTTTGTAGAAACCTGATAATGGATGACTGTTGCAAATAAGAGGGCTTGTTCTGTTCCCACATGCAATGATAAAGCATTTTAAATTTGATTTGCCTGAGGAACTTGACTAGGAATTAAAAGTCCCTTTTGTGCATTCCTGTTTCTATTTCCCCTGCATCCGAGGAACTGTGGAAATCAGGCCAATTAGACCGATGACTGAAAACAAGAAAACAACAACATACAGTGTCATGAGGATATTATTAAAATAAAACTTTCAAAAAATAATTGGACAGTGGGGAAAATATTCAGTCTCCTCTCTACTGCCTGCTGCTCTACACTTTAAAGGGATAGTTAGGATTATTTGAAGTGGGGTTTTGTGAGGTACTTATCCAGAGTCGGTGTATTACCTGCAGTAGATGGTGGTCAGGACGCCTCCATTTTGGAGAAGCAGCGGGGGCACCAGTGTAGGAAGCTAAGCAATGTACTGCTGTGGACAGGGTCAGGAGGAGTATGTATTTTTTCCACTCAATGTCAATTTACTGCAAAAAGTTTTTAATTGGTTATTACAGTTTGACTTTATCACTGATGTCTCTATATGACCTACATAAGTTAACTAGGCCATCAGCGAGAAGATCTGCTCTCTTCATGCCTGCTGTCAGGTCAGATTCTCCTTGAAATCAGATGAAACTAGCCTGGATTTACATTTTCCCACAGTGAGCAGTATGTTAGCCAGTTAAAAAGAAGCAGGAGGATATTTTTCTTTAGATAATTTTATTTTTGACATTATATTTTGTGGGTATTACAGTGGAAACACACGGCTTTTGTCCATTAGAGCCTGCA
This sequence comes from Lutjanus campechanus, assembly GCA_027495735.1. Classification (NCBI taxonomy): domain Eukaryota; kingdom Metazoa; phylum Chordata; class Actinopteri; order Lutjaniformes; family Lutjanidae; genus Lutjanus; species Lutjanus campechanus. The sequence goes on from JAJHUR010136806.1 coordinate 24,280, forward strand.
AAGTCAACAGTTCCTTGTAGTAGCGGGAAACCACCACTATGTAAGTCAAATATTGCTCTCTCCAAAGCAACCAGAATCTTTTGACAAAAACAGTCATTTTGCCTTTCAGAACACGGGAGTTGCTGGTTTACCGCTGCCTCGATCAGTTAGTTTGTTTGTGTTACTGTGTGACTTTTACAGGGTTAGTTTGGATTGACCAAAGTCACACAACAATACAAAGTACTGTTTTTGTCAAAGAAAATTGGAGGTGGGGATTGAGTGATTTAACGAGCGATATAACTTCAATTTCTGACTGTTAACCGTATTACCAGGACACATAATACAGAGGTATTTTAAGATCATATAATATGCAAAATTGGAATAATAAATGCAAAAAATACAAAACATTTTCTTAAGTGTATAAAATATGACCACCCCTTATGGCCTCTGTTGTCTGACATAATTTGCAGATTATCATTTTCTGCTTGTTTTTTGACTTTTTTTAAAACCCAAACCATGTCCATTTAAAGAAAGTTGCACTTGACTCCCTCTTCTCTTCACTGTGAGCACCGTAGCGGATTCTTACAAACAAGCTAAAACGAAAGGTGTCTGCCTGTAGTATAAATGTTCAGCTTAGTTTGCCACATATCTTAAAATTCTTTGTTCTGAAACAAAGCGGCAATGGGCTCTCATGTTCCAGACGATTAGCTGCTGCAAGCTGATGATGACGAATCCTGCAACAAATCTAGTTTGGCCAACTTGAAGGCTCTACCAGTTAGTATGGTATAGTTAAAACTCATACTTTAGGGTAAATTCATACTGGTATACTCTCTATACAGTTTATACTGTTCCCCTCTAACAAGTACCTCATACGACCCCAGTTCAGAAAATCTGGATTATCCCTTTAAGCTGAGAAGATGATTGATCCGTCAGATAAGTTGGAAAAGCAAACTTTTTTCAGCATCTGTTCTCTCTAAAGTTGGCACTACACTTTCTGTAAAGCTCTATAGCCGGTATAGTCAACTTCGGCTGTGCACATAACCGATCTATCTCAGAGCACCCAGAGACAAACACAGAAGGAGATGGAGAGAAAATCAAGTTCACCGGACTCGAGAGCCGAAGAGGGGAACAGTGATTGGAAGAGAGCACAATAGAGCAAGGAGGAAATGAAGAGGCAGTGAGGAAAAGATGGAGTCAGCAGTGCCACGCTGGCAGGAAGGCTCACTCCTGGCATTTTGCCAATCGGAGGGAGGGATGGTGGGGGGTGGAAGGGTTTGCAGGGAGTAATACAGCGGAAGAGAGAAGGGGGAGAGGAAGGGCCAGAGGGTTATCGATGCTGGATAGCTCCTGCCCTGGACACGGTTTAAGAAAGAAAGCAAGAGATCTGGGCGAAAGTTAATCTATCCTTGACCCCGTGGCCAACTACGATGTGTTATCCTCTACGAGAAGCGAGTCAGACAGAGAGAAAGAGGAGGCCAGGGAGAGGGCAGGAGGCTGTCTAACTTCATCTTGTCAGAGGAGAAGAAAAAAATGAACAACAGAAATGAAAGGAGATGCACTCGTCCTGTGGATATGAGCATGCTGCCAGTGGAGGAGACACAAAAAGCCTGCAAAGCAGTCTGTATCAAAGAGATGATAATTCAGCATTTGACTCACTCAGTTACTATCACACAGTTGGATCTCTATCTCCAACGCACAAACGATCCATTCAGCTTTTCTCTATTCATTCCTCCTGACAATCATCTCTCTATTCCCCTCACCCTTAAACATTCTCCCACACTCTTGCACCCGATGCCCCCTCCTCGATTCGACCACAACACAGTGACCTCGCCCCAGCTGTTTCCGATTGGTCCCTCCGGTGATGAGAATGAGACAACCAGACCATTTGATTGGATTATGCAGGGAAATCCCGGGGAAACCCCTCCCACCCTTTATGTTCATAGCAAAACAGAGTATCCAATTTCCACAGTCTTGCCTGCATGTTGCATCAGACAAAAACATGGTTAAATAGACATTTCCGCTGTGCTGGAGCATTTCTAACTTTGCAGACAGCTTAGTAGAGAGACAAACTAGAGCAGACAAAGTTTCAGACAGTCAGGAGACAACAGTTTAGACTTATTTGCAGATCTTTTAAGAGTGCAATTTGATTTTAAAATTTTCTCAGAGCGGTCAGAGGTGCAGCTTTTGATGCATCTTTTACTTTTTTGATCTTTTTTTTTTATTTTTTTGTTTTTTTTCTACTTTTTTGTGCAAATTTTAGAATATGTTCAATAGCTTCTGCTCTGAACACAAAAACACAACAGTCAGCTTTGAGTTGGATCAGGAAAAACTCAGTCACTTCAGATTTCACCGGCCCAAAACACTCTTACTAATCACTCGAGCGAGAGAAAGGAAAAATGCTACTTAAAAAGAAGAGGTGAGCCTGATGTTGCAAGATGAGTAAGTCTGGTTTTGCTGTTTTTTTTCTTTCTGACAGTAACATCACTGACGCCTGTCTCTTTTCTTTCAGGCTTACGATCGTCTCAGACGAGGAAAAATGGTGAGTTAAGTTTTTTTTAAGTAAAGTTTAAGAGATTTGCATGAGTGTTCTGTTTGAGTGGCTATTTATGCACGTGGAGCTGGTTTGGTCTGCATGCTTTTTCTAAGCCTGGGTGTGGTCAAACCACAAGATTTTTGCATTCTGGCTCAAGTGCACCCAAAACATCTATCTCACTTGACTTTTGTATAGAAAAAAGTTGTTTCTACTAGTATGTATCTCTGTATTTATCCATGCACTCCATAACAGTATCTTGTAAAGTGACTAAAATGCATTCTAAAATTTTCTCTTTGATTAATGGGTTGCACACGCAGAAAATTATTCAATCCTGTCCTGCACACCATAGCTTTTTCTTTTCTCTGAACAGTTCTCGTCCTTTGTGGTTAAAGTTCTTTATGTTGCAGTCAATGTATTCAAACAGCTGCCCTGTAAAAACTGCGGTGACTGATGATGCGAAACATTTATACTTTTGTTGTGTGCACATCCCCGGAGGCTCCTCCCTTAGTCCTTTTTTTTCCCTTCCAATTCATCTCATTTCCCTCAACTCCTCCTTTGTCTTTTTGGATCATATTTTTCTCTCCTCCCTACTCTTTTTCAACTCCTCCTCCTCGTCCTCCCCCTCTTCTTCCTCTTCCTCCTCCTCTTTTTCAGGACAACTCTCCACCTCCCTCTTCCCACCTCCCTGCATCTGCCCATCCTCATTTTCATCCTCACTCTCTTTCCTCATTTGCACTCTCAGCATCATCATCAGTGACACCAGAGACTATGCAAACACACCACTGTGGCATCTTTTCTACTTTATTGCAGCCTTTAATGTGAAATATATGGTAACACTTATAATAACCACCATTAACAAAAGGTAAATTGATTGTTTATTACTAAATTCATTAGTTAATAGTTATTATTGTTAAGCATTCAAATAATGTGTATATATGCATTGGAAAACATCTATCAATACACAGTAAAGTGTCTTAAACATCATTTGCAACTTAATATTGGTCATCCAAATAATGTTCATAGATGCACTAAACGGCAATAAATAAATGAATATTCAACATTCATGTAGACTTTCAAAATAAAGGCAGAAAAACTAATTGGGTGGGTTTAAGAAAATATCATTCTTTGGTTTAAAATAAGTACATTGCTCATGTAAATATATGTACATGATGTAACATAGGTAAGTATAAGTATTATAATCAAGAGTTGCAACTTTATCATAACATACAAAAAATGTTTATTGATGATTTACCAGCCAATTGATTACTGTTAACAAAGTGACAAATATCTGGTCCATCTATCTGTGTAATGATTTCTTAAATATACAAATCATTTGGTAATCATTAAGAAATGCTTAATATAGTATATAAAATGTTATGTGTGAAACAATAGTTAGTTAGTTAGTTAAGTTAGTTAATTAGTTTAATTAATAAATTAACTAATTAGTTAATTAATTAACTAATGATAAAATAACATTAATTATAGCATTACTAATAATTAGTAAACATAACTATCATTTTATTGTCTTTTAAAAGTTTACTTAAGTTTAATTAACTATCAATTTAGCAGTTATTAATGATGGTTATTGAAAAGTCTTAACAAAGGACAGGTGCATCTTTAAGAAAGAAAAGATAATTTTTTCTCAAACATTAAACAAAAAATCCTGCAAAAGAGAAGATAAACAAATAAAAAAAATTTTTAAAACAGCCATTATTAATTGATGCCTTTCTCTAACTTTTCCTGCAGCCAATCCATCTTTTCAGCGGTGGCCTTCTACATGAAGCACCTTGGGGTAAAAACCAGGGCAGTAGACAGTAAGAAGTCCAGAGGAGGCTTCTTTAGGAGACAGCTGGTAAAGGTAAGCTACCATCACCTATGTAGAAGGATAAGATTTGACTTCTTTTTAACCTTTTCTTACTCCCTGCCTGTGTTATCTTTTTCAGAACAAGAAGGATGAATCCACAAAGGCCAAGCCCAGGGGGGTGTTTCCTGGCATCCCCAGCTGGATTGCAGGCAACAGTATGTATCCGCTCATGTTTTATGTATCTAGTATTTAATTTGTGACCTTTTCTGAATGATATTTAAAGGCAATTATGATCTCTAAATTTGCACATTATAAATGTTGTACAAAATATTACAAATATATAGTATAAATATAATTATGTATTACACTGACAATTAAAAGAACAATTTAATATCTTTACATATTGATGTCAATATATTTTCTGGATATGAGAACATGTTGTCCTGCCCTTCTTTCTTGCTGCAGCTGAGGTCAAACCTAAAACGGATGCTGAAGGTACTCGTCATCCAGAGTTCCCTCTCACCCCGCCTTTTATCTGTAGAATGGTCACATCCCTACTAATCAACCCATAAGCATGTCTGCATGTCCCAAATCAAACTGGGGATTGTTTAGTTGTTTCTGTTTCATGGTGGTCATTACTGGTAGTGTATATTTTGTTATCACCAGAAAGCCTCACTCATTGCTCATGTAGTTAATCCCATCTGCAGGGTTGTGGGTGTTCTCTTGTAACAAACTAACCCCCTCATCATACTACAGAGGCCCTGATTGCACTTACTCATCCTGTCTTGTTTGTCTGTGTCACTGACTGACATGATTTTGGGTCATGTTTTTCTGCACCTGCTTTGCAATATGAACCTGTTGCGCTCTTCACCCTCCTCAGCGGACAAGGAGAAAGTGAATCCGGAGCGCAAGGGTATAGCTCCCGGCAGAGGCTCCCTGACCGACTGTGCAGCCCCGTCCCTCCCCAGCAAGAAGTCTAGTATCAGTGGAAGTCCTGCGTCCTTGCCGGGGGTAGAGATCAGCGATGGCTCGGGCAACAACATCTGCACCGCCAACAGCCCCGATTCTGCACACATCGATGGTAAGAGTTCTCACTGACCAGACTGCGTTTCATGGAGTCTAGACTGTTCCACCTGAGTAATTATAGACTTTTCCAGTGTTAATCATAATCAGTTGATAAATTGATAAGTAAAACAAACTACTACCGCACATATTAATGGCTCTGTGGGCCAGAAGCTAGGCACAATGGTGCTTTGAGATGAATGCTAATATCAGCACGCTAACATGCTCAAAATGACAAATCTAAAATAAAGGAGACCCACCTTTAACCTGAAGCAAAATGCAAATGAACAAAACAACATTTTATTGTTTGTTACAACGCATTCCACCTCAGAAAATACTTCCAATCCAATCGCTGCTCTCGATCTACAGTCTCTCTGAAATAGTTTCAGTTTGGAACCACGATTGCAGTGTTTTTTAGCTTATAACTGCCTGTAATCATGGATGACGCATTTGCGTGCTACATGCACGATCGTGACTACATGGCAGACTGATATTAAAACAAAAATACTGGACAGACAAAACTTATTTTACAATTACATTTGCATTATCTATTTTTTTTTAATGCATTTTTGTTGTAGAATTGTTGTAGTATTTTGATAGTATCATATGATTTTTAATTGATTTATTTAATATTTCAAGAATATTTCTGATGTCCCCCCACGTACCACTAGAGGGAGCTCACGTATCACCAATTCCACATGCACCACAGATTAAGAATCCAGGCAATAAATGAAATGCACACTGGAAATGTTCATGTAAGATAAATGAATTGTGAGATGGAATAATTTATGAAGACATATACTGTAAGAAAATGGAGTAACAAAAAAAAATCAGGTCTATTGACCAATCAGGTCAAGCTTCAGATTCACATCACTTATTGAATCAAACAAGTATCGTAAATAATCACTTAATGGCACCAGAGTCCTACAATATAATCATGAATCAATATATAATCTCATATACAGAAAAAAATATTTTATTTGCAGCTCAAAATGCACATGATAAATAATAAGGAAAAGCAGTCATAACAATATTTAAAATATGTGAATTCTCTAGAGCCTGTCCCTAGACAAGAAAAGAGACTGGATTGAATTATAGAAAAAGTTAGAGATATATATATACAATAATACATGGGCTATGATGAAACTAATAAGGACAAAATGCAGCATAAAAGATCGTATCATAAAATTTTACAAAGGATTACAGTGAGTAAAAGGTTCACTTTGTAGATATGTGGGTCGTGAAACACAAAGACACCTTATCCACTACTTTGTGCTGTAAGGAAACTGATAAAAAAAAAAAAAAAAACTCTTTTATTAGCAAGCAGCTTTCATCCCACCTCACTCAGGAGAGGTCTCACCAAAAGCCAATTTTTTAGGATAAGAAGAGTATGAAATACCACAGAAGATTTTGTGGAAAAAAGCTGAAGACATGAAAGCCGGATTTGTCCAGTGAGGGCACCCTGCTGAATGGATTGATAGGGCTTATGAGATTGCACTGAGAAAACCTGCTCGGAATTGTTGGGAAAAAAAAGTGAGAAAAGAAGAGAAGAGATTTTCTGTGACTTGCATCACCTCTTATTCTCCTCAATCACTTGTCATAAAATCAGTTTTTAGAAAAGACTTACAGTATATTTTAAAACCAGATCCTGAATGCAAATTCACAGTAGTTAGGACCAGCTATTGTGACATACGTGCGTGCGTGCATCCACTTGTGCACACATTCACATTTGCAACTACTTGGCCTCTGTGGCTAAAGTATAAGGAATGGGAGTCACACCAATGGAAGAAGGATCTCTCTGCCAAGTCCAGTGACACCTGCTGCATTACTATGCGACAAATGGTTCATGAGTTATGAAAGGGGGCTAAAGTATAGGGGGCGAGGCAAACTGTCACCAATCAAAAATAAACTCTGCTTAGCCCAATAATGACTGCCTAAAACAAATGCGGCTTAAGTATAGGGGGCGTGACAAACCCACACCTTTCAAATAAAAACTCTGCTGAGACAAGCGTTACCTCCCACAAGGGTCTACAACAAACTATTCATGAGTTTGGCCATGGCACGGCAATCCATTTAAAAGTTCTGTGCGTTTTTGTTATAGGCCTCTGCCGTGCCCTCTTTTTTTCCCCAGTTGACATGAACAATTAATCAGCTGTAGTCTGGCTCAGGATCATCCTTTCCACAAAATCTTGTTGTTAGTCTGTGAATCCATTTTGAAGTTATGCAGCTTTTTTGCAATTGCTCACCATTGCCACTTCCCCTTTTTGCACACACACCTTTACACACACTTGAGTTCCATGCCAAATTTCAGTTTCTGAGGGTGGAAACTGTGGCTGCCAAAGTATGATTTTCTTGTCAACCAACTGACCGGTGGAGCAACCTGTAGAGCTGCTGGTTGCAGCTAATAACCTGGGGAAAAACCTCAAAGACCATTTTTGCACATCATAAGCCCACACAACTTATGCAGCAGAAGCTGCTAAGCCCCCTATACAATGGCAATTACCATTGTAGTAGCGCACAGTGCAACAACACTTACAAATCTACCACTTTTTGTCATCCTCACACAAAGTAGTTTCCATTAATGGTCTTATTACTTGTGCCACCACACATGTTGTGTACATGCTACATTTCCATGTCGATTAAAGTGTGTAGGTAAGGCTACCAGAAAACTGAAGCAACATATGAGTGAACATAAAAGCTTTTTATGTAGGCATGACAAAGATTATCCCGTAGCTGCACACTTTAATGATGAAAAACATGGCATTGTTTTAGTGATATTGAAAAAGTCAGCCTACCACCTAGAGGTGATAATCCTGCCTTGCTGTTAAAGAGATGCAAAGCCTTGGAATTGAAAATTGTTTTATATATTTTAAAATTTTATGTTGCAATTCCATAAAATGCATATGCATGTTTTTAAATGCATAATTTAATGTAATTTTTGGTAATCAGTGAATATTTGATTTTTTAGTTTTAGTTTATTAATTGCTTGTGGTCAAACACTAAAATAGTCTATGATTAGTCTGATGGCACACTCTAGATACTGTTCAGCTGATGTAACAAACCCTTAATAAATATGATATATATTTGAGAATATAATTAGTATTTTATATTTGTATGGCTTATTTATGCATCATTATTTAAAAGATATACTGTACATTTTTTAATTTACTGGATAAAAGCACCAATTAATTCTGTTTCAGCAGAGAGAATTGCAATAAATAACCCCTCATTTGTTTTCTCGCCCTTTTTTCTAATTCTCCAGGCCTCTCAAGCAATCGCTTAGAGCCTCCGACACTGTCAGAAGGGGGTGATGTGTCCCCCATCGGGCTGGGAGGAGGGCTGACCATCGGGGAGCCGCCCTCACCCAGCGACACCCCCATAGAGGAGAATCCGGACAAAGACAGGTGAGGAGGATGGAGATGGTAACAAACAGTAGTATCCAGACAGGGAGATTACAACTGCAGCGTAGTAACTCAGTAAGAGATTGTAAGAAATTACAGGATTAGAGATTGTAATCAGATTATAATTAAGACTGTAAGGGAGGTGTGCATAGTAAATGCAGTATTGATTCAGCAATCAGGGAGAAGGGGGGGAGTGAAACGTGTGAAGTGCTCCGTCTGAGGGAGCGTGGTAAAACTCCCCCAGCAGTCTGTCCCTGCTGTGTGCAAGCTTTTGTCGCGCTGCCTGTTGCTCGCTAGCTAACAGAGCCTGCAGGTTTGAGAAGGACCCTCACCAGGTGAACTCCGGCCCAGTCCTCCCTTCCAGCCCTTTGCCTTCCCTCTCCTTCATGCCCGTTCTCCTGTTTTTCTCCTCATAATGGCTCGTGTGCTCTCCTCCTAATATCACTCTCTCCTGTTCGTGGTCTTCTGTGTGTGTCCTGTTGTGCATCTCCTAATGTTTACAACAGAGCTTCATTGCAGTTTGTGTTGCATATAGGCATTGTTTATCAGTTCTGACTCTTGTTTTTTGAATGGATTCAGGTACATGTAGGCCAAACATTGGTGATTTCTTCTAGACTGAGACATTTGTACTTGTTACGGTTATGTGGCAGTGATTACAGATGAGCCATTTTACGCTGCAGCTTTCTACCCAGTAAACAGGTTTGGCATTTAAGTCAGAAGTTTTAGCTAAAATGCTGATTTTGTCTACCTTTTGGCTAAAGCTTTAAAATGTGAAGAATAGCAGCTTAGACTGCAGCTAAGTTTTAGAAAATGTAGCTGGTCTTCACACTGTGCTGCTGTTTAGGCTTTATTCAGATCAAATCAGGCGTTGGAGATAAAACACCAGTCCTCTCATTCTTTTTTTGAACAGGGTAAGTTGGGATGGGTACCATAGGGCAGTGTTTCTTAAATGGGGGTACTAGTGTCCCTAGGGGTACTTTGAGAGTATTCCTAAAACAATTATGCTTTAATTATTTCAATAAAAATGCAAATGTAAGTTCAATTGAACCACATTTTATATTTAATATTTCTATTTCCAGTGCAGTCATTAACTGCTGCAAACTGTCAACTGCTGTAAAAATCTGACAGAAGAAGAAAGCAAGAATCATTTTCACTGTGAGAGAGAAGCCAATTTCTCTATTGAATGACATGTAATAAAAAAAGAAAGGATCTGTGATTGAAAAGTTGCACTTTTGCAGCAGAAAACCCAGAGAAAGAAGTGAAAAAGAAAGCAATAACTGAGCTAGCAAAATACCATCAGTATCAGGAAGAGCATGTTTGAATCGGACGACACTGATGATGCAGTGCTGTATTGCGCCTCTTTATAAAGTACCACCAAAAAATGTTTTTGCACTGCTCAGGTGGTACTTGGCTGAAAACAAAAGTTTCAAAGATGGTACACTATTGGAAAAAAGTTTGAGAACCACTGCTGTCGGGGATGCTCAAAGAAAAAACAGTTGAAACAGAGTCAACTTTTGGAGAAACGCAACCTGGTGTCACAGTGCTCTGACCAATCATGTAAGCCAGTGCTCAGAATGCTCTGCAGTCAGCCTGAAATATCAATAAATTATATCAATAAAACCGGGCTAACTGATGATACTCTCCCAGTCTTGTCCTCGTATGGTTTATTTTATGGCCCTAACTTCTTCATCTGCGTCTGGCTTGCAGATTATGCTGCAAAATAGCAATACCAAGAAGCCTCCTTTGGGTTTTTGTCCATTTTTTTTGAGAAAGAGGGAGCTAGAGAGTAAATAAAGAGAGGGAGCTGCACAATCCTGATTTGATCTGAATACAACCTTAGTTTAAATATATATATATTTTAGTTTTGTCGCTCACCCCGTGTGCTTCTCAAGGTGTCTGCATCTGTTGTGGCCAGGGCCCGTCCTCTGTCCTGCTTGTTTCAACAGTGTGTGTGCGGTTACATGTTGTGCCAGGGGCTTTGGCATGCTCTACTCCTGACAGTGGTAACTGAAAACTTATTTAGCATATCATGTTGGGGTTTGCATTTGCATGTTGTGGTTCTTACTGTGGCTGACAATAGTTGTATGAAGGCGGGCATGTAACGATGTGGTGTCCCGTGTTTTTACAGACGGAAGACAAGGTGGGTGTCAGCGCCTTGACAGAGTCATGGACATGCTTCAGGCCTTATACACACGTACAAACACTTCCATGCACACACGCACGCACCTCACATTGAGCCCTGCACTACTGATTAATAACACAAACACACTACATGGCTAAGTATCATGTGATTGCTTGTGAAGGAGTTAGAATGAGCTTGATTGTTGAGATCAGTTGGATTATTTTTAGTGGATGTGAATGTTCGGTGTGAGAACTGTCGACATAAATGACCATTAAAGGGATAGTTCGAAATATTTGAGGTAGGGCTGTATGAGCTAGTAGACGGAGATCAGCAGCCTCCCACTTTGGAGAAGCAGAGAATAGAACCAGCACAGAAGCTTAGCAATGTACTGCTGTGGACACGGTCAGAAACAAAACATTTTGGCCACTTCACTAAGGGTCAATCCAAAGATTAAGTGTACGCTAAATTTTGAAAAATTTCATTGGTTTACCTTTTTGTCAGACAGCCTTTTCCTAACCCTATACGCCAAATATTGCTCTCTCCAAATCAGCCACACTCCACAAGCAAAATCAGCAATTTTACCTTTCAGATCACAGGAGTTGCTGGTCTACCACTGCACTGATTGGTTAGTTTGTATGTGTTAATGTGACTGACTGGTGAATCTGAGCTAACAGTTGAAAACACCAAGAACACATTAACACAAACAAACTAACAGATCAAGGCAGTGTTAGATCAGCAACTCCTGAGCTTGAATGACATTTGGTTGGACATTTGGACAACATTTGGTTTATATAATTACAGTTTCCCATTGGAAAGGCTGTCTGACAGTGAGGTAAAGCAGTGAAAATATTTTAAATGTAGCGTACACGTAAACTGATGTTGATTTCTTTAGCTGGACCTTTTTTAAGAGGCTAAAATACATTTTGCTTCTGACTCCGTCCACAACAGTACTTTGCTTAGCTTTCATACTGGTCCTACTCTCTGCTTCTCCAACCTGGGATCTTGCCAACCAGCATCTACTGTACTTAATACACTTACTTTGGATAAGTAGCTCATACACCCCCACTTCAAATCATCTGTACTATCCCTTTAAAGTTGCCTAAGTGAAAGCTCACGTTACAGATGTTTATGTAGAAGCAATGCATGGCTATTTTCTTAACGTACTGTAGTACATTGGCTCTCATGTAAAAAAGTGTTGGCATTCAAGTGCAACCATTATTACAGTACATGAAGGATACTCTGTACGTTTCATTGTCTAACCAGTATATGCATGTCATATGTCATGCATATCAACTTTGCACACTCATAAATTTTCTCTGTTTCTCCATCTTTTGTTGATGTGATTTTTTTTCCTTTCTTGTATGAATCCTCCTCTTTTACCCTCATAATTAACACAAATGTCTGTGCACACTGACTGCACATGACTTTGATACTTTCTCCTCTGCTGTCCTTTCATTCAAAACCATTTTTTGTTATTTTCCCTGCCGTTTGGTATCTCTTTTTTTCCATTCTGTTGCATCTCCTTGTTTCCTCCTTCAATACCTTTGCTCTTGTGTTCTCCTTTGTCCTCCCTATGGCCTCTTTTCCCCTGTCCATCTGTCCTTTCATGCATTTGTTCCTACTTTCTATTTCTGTCCCTATCTTTTCTCATCCCTCCCCCATCCTCCCTCCTCCACCTTCCATCCCTACAGTAGGAAAGTGGGGCGTAGTGAGAGTGCCCGTGTGGACCGGCACTCCTCTCGGCGCCGTGGCTCTTCCCGGGCCAAACAGTCTCGCTCCCGTAGTGATGTGGACCTCCAGCCGCCATCTACCACGACAACACCAACACCTGCCGTGTTCTACCCCCAGCATCTCCATCCGTAAGATGGACAAACCCCCGTCTTAATGCCTCTCTGATTGGACGGGTGCACAGCAGGGACAGACGGTCAAACATTGACAGAATTAATCAAAAAGCAGTTAAACCAAATAATTGGTAGAATATTAATGGATCAAACCCACCTCGCTTGATAAATCCCTTTGAAAGGATATTTAAATTAATGTTTGTTTAAGCAAATTACTTTTAAAGGCTCTATTCGCTCTGGTAAACACAAACTAAATGAATCAATCTGACTGACAGGTTTACTGAGTCATTATTGATGGATCTGTCTCTCATAGTTGACCTGTGCTGAACCGACAGGGATTGAGTAACAGTTAAACAGCACTCTCATTTTCAGTGACAGGTCAGACATTGAGCTCTTTAAGGGGAACGATTATTGAGTCAGGTCAGGATTGACCATTGAGTAAGCAGTACTGTAGGTGCCAGCTCTTCTGTTAAGGTTAGTTCACTTGTCAACTATAAATCCACAACACCGCCAGTGGTACTATGTCAGAGGAACGTCTTCAGACCGTCACGGATCCTGAGTGAGACAATAGAGTTCGAGTTTATACAGCGATTTCAATACATTTCTCTGTTTGTATTTTTTCTTGAGTAATCTTTACAGTGACAGCAGCTGTCATTGTGGTGGACCGGTATAGAGCAGGTTTGTGCAAATTAAGCCCAAGAGTCCTATAAGAACTAGGTTAGAGGAAGAGGCAAATATAAGCACTTTGTCGGTAAAAGTTCATGAATTAATACAATGAGTAACCCCACTTCATATAGCCTGAACTGTTTCTTTAGCATGCAATTACTAGCTGGTGATTAATGTGAATTTTTATTTGATACTGTGGGCAACCTGCAGGAATAACACCCAACAGGACACTGATAGATCATTTATCTGCTAGAACCTCACAGTAGCTGTTTAACTTCCTTACATTATCTAATGTTGAAACATCCCTGGTGCATATTTAGAAGCAACCAGCTGTTCACAGCTGCTGTTGTTCCACAGCCAGCGATCTCCACTAGACCCACCAGACTTAGTGCTGCATCACTTTATAGCCACCTGGGTCATACTTGAATTACATTGTAGTAACCAGTCTGAATGCATCATTCTCCCACTTTCTTCGTTCCTCAGTTTTGAGGGACCAGTTGTAGCTCCTGAGCCCGGCCACTCCCCCACCAGCCCCTCCCCACAGCTGGAGGAGATGGAGCCGCGCCTCCTGGAGTTCGAGCAGGACCCGCCCAACTGGAGGGAGCTGGCCTCCCCTGAAGCTCTGTCCAGTCTCAGCAAGAAGGAGACCAAGAGGCAGGAGGTCATCAACGGTGAGGAGGAGGAGAGATGAAGCAGCATATGATGACAACGATACAGATGTTCAGATTAAACCGCTGTATGTTATCCCTTTCTTATCCCGTGTCTGCTCCTCTCTCTCCTTTCAGAGTTGTTTGCAACCGAGCATGCTCATGTGCGGATGCTGAGTGTCCTTCAGATGATTTTCTCCAAGCCTTTGGAGAGAGAGGAGCTCCTGACTGCCACTGAGCTGGCCGCCATCTTCCCCAGCCTGGATGAGATCATTGAAATGCACTGTGAGTGTTGCTGCTGCTTCATGGCCCTTTCTGACATATCACATATATCCTCCCAGAGTCAGACACATGAGTTGGGAAGCTGGTGCTCTCTATTATGCAGTGAATCTAAATTTGTATGCTAACATAAATAGTTTGATGCTGCATTTTGTCTCTTTTCTGTTCAGTTCTAAAGGTACCTGCACATGGAACCTGTCCTGGTGCAAAGTCAAAATTAATAAAAGTTTAAAGTCATACACGGATTACACTATTTCAAGGAAAAACTCCAAAGTGAAAAATGTCCAGATAGACTCTGACCCAATTTTAATAATCCTGGGGATATTCAGAGATACTGCTAATCTAAAACAGGCACAACAACACCTCCTGGCATACGGCCACAGAACCGAGCGACACATTTCACCTCAATTTTTGAAAAGATTCTGCAGCCTCTCTCATCTTGCAGAAGGAACTGAATCTTAACCACAGTCTGGAGTTAGGGCGGAGATTGTGATAAGATAAGACAGAACTTCATTAATCCCAAAGAAAATCCTTGTGCCAGATTGCTCCAAAAATTACAGTAACGTAAGAATAATAACAATAGAGTATCAAATATAAAGTGAAAATCAAATATGACGTGTGTAAGGAGTAACAGAGAATAACAAAAGAAATAAGTGAAGTACAAAAAGTAAGCTAAAATTGAAAAAGTAGTATTGGGAAATACATTGAAAGAAATATTGTCAGTGATATTAAAAAGTAATAAAAAGTTACATTGCACCTGATAATGAATATAAAAATAGCACAATATTGAATTACATGATAATAATAATGAAAAGCGATATTACACATGATAGTGAAAGTAACACATGATATTAAAACATGATATTTAATATACTTAATATACGATTAAATAGAAAAGTAATTGGGTAAACAGTGGGAGAGCTTGAGGTCAGTTATAAGTTACAGGTCTCATCTTTTTTTCCTTTGTTTTGATTATATTTGTTTTGGTGGAGAAGAAGCATGGCAATATCGTATTTGGTCATCTTTGATTAATGTTTGTGACTTGTGTTTGGTGACTGTTGTGCGAAGAAGAGTCGCTCACTGTATTTTAAAAGTTTAAAACTGGTTGTTTGTTGGTTTGTTTGTTGGTTTGTCCAGATAACTTCTATGACAGCCTGAAGAAACTGCGTTTGGATGACAACTTCATAGTTAAATTCATCAGCACCACAGTGCTCAACAGAGTGAGTCATAATAATTTTTCTCTTTATATCATCCATGTTTCTTTTTTCTCCAAGTATTTTTGTTGCTTTTAGGAAATATCCAACTGATAAGTGCTAACAGTTCATCATAATTAGGCAGTAATTGTGCCAAAGTCTGATTTCGTTGATTTAACTGAGCTGAAAGCTATTTATCTATGAAAGTAAAATATTGGCTTTAATACCTCCACCTTCATATTAGTTTTCTGTCTGTACCTTCTACATTTTCCAGCTCTTACTCCACCTGCCCATCTATTTATTCCTCTCATTTTTTTAAACTTCTGGCTCAGACAACACAGTGTTGATTTGTGTGTGCGTTCCAGTTTGGTGGCACAGAAGGGGAGTGGTTCCAGAAACTGACAGCCCGGTTCTGCAGTCACCAGTCGTGGGCCTTGGATCAGATCAAGAGCAGGCAGAAGAAAGAGCCACGCTTCAACTCCTTCATACTGGTACAATACACACACACACACACACACACACACACACACACACACACGTGCACACACAGACACAAATAAAGTGACTCAAAAATAAATTCTTTAAGGTTTAACTGAAAGACACACATGGATGCACTCACAGATGCATGGACCTGCAAGAAGTAACATGAGTGGTGCCGTACATGAGCTCTCAGTCTGACTTTCTATATATATGTGTGTGTGTGTGTGTATGTGTGTTTTAATCCCAGGAGGCAGAGAGTAAGCCCCAGTGCCGCAGGCTGCAGCTCAAAGACATCATTCCCATAGAGATGCAGAGACTGACCAAATACCCACTGCTGCTGGAGAATATTGCCAAGAACACAGGTGTGTGTGTGTGTTGTCTGGAATTCAATATGCACCTGGCATAATTGTAAACATATTTATCAGATCTTGTGTTTTTACTGATGGCATGTGACTTAATTATGCTAATTATTAAATTGTGAAACGTGGGCAAAACGGACAAAATGTTTAATTTTATTTCCTAATATCAGTGTACTGTATATTGTGATCTAATACATTTTGGGAAAATCTAATGTATAAAATGTTAGTGTATAAAATAAGCAGACAGGAATATATTTTGTTGTAGGAAATTAAATGCTTGACCGATCTAGCCACTTTACACTTTGTATTACATACTATCCTATATTACCTTAAAGGACTAGTGTGTGGGGTTTAGTGGCAACTAGTGGTGAGGTTGCAGATTGCAACCAACTGAATATCCATACATATATACAGTATACTGTATGTCGGGAGGATTGCCAAGATATTCATAGCTGTGCAAGTTTGTGTGTTGTTTTGTCCCCCCATTTCAGCCGAGAGATGTGTGAGTTCACTACATCCCATAAAAATGTGTAGAAAGGAAATATTCTCACACCTGTTTTCCTCATTAAAGAGAAAAAAAACGATCACCTTCTGAATTCAGGAATCTTAGGTTAATTATCTTGTTAACTTCATAAAACACATTTCCTTCCAACTCGACAGGCAGAAACAAAATAAAACTCACCACAGCCGTCTCGGTCAGTCTTTCCATTGTTCCAGTAATGACCAGTTCTGGTTTGGTCAAAATAAATCCTTAATTCGCAACCTTAATTGGTTGTGAAAACATTCTGGCTCTTCAGGCTGTTTTCCTCTCACCCTTCCTCCGGCTCAGTGTACTGTGCTCCTGAATGAGAGTGCGTCACGGAGCAGTAGCTGTCACTCATGCTTACCATTGTATTTGCCAAATAAAATGACAAAAAAAGGCCCCAAAATAAGCAGCAGCTGGCAATGGACTCAGCCACTTGCAGATAGCTGATATATTCGTCCAATCGCCCAACCCTAGTATGTCCCATATTTCTTATATCTGTATCTGTTGTGTACAGTGGACAAAAGATCCTCCACTAGTGACAGAATGTCTGGTGTTAATGTAGATTCTGCACTAATAACACTAACAACTAATACATGGTCTATTTTTATGGCAGCCATTTGATGATCTCTGTATTTGTGTAAATTATGAGTTATTGATTTTAGGTCAAAATGCAGACAATCATTATGCCAATGATTTAAACCGTATGTGCTAATCTATATCAGAACACAAGGAAACTTAAGCACAGCAGCAAAACACTTCAAAACAATCGATTGCTGTCCGTCCCAGATTTTTACTACTCTCATGATTTATGGCTTTTATTTGGGCTCTGCTGTGAAAGCTGTATTTTCTCCAACTCTGTGTTTTCTGTCTCTCTGCAGAGGACCCGACGGAGAAGGAGAAGATCCAGCAGAGCGCGGAGTGCTGCAGAAAGATCCTCAACCATGTCAATGAGGAGGTCAAAGTGATGGAGAACCTATTGGTGAGAAACACACAATCCATCACTCAGCGCACTGTTATATAGTGATTGAGCACCAAAATTGGAGTCGGGTAAATTCATTTTTCAGACCTCTGGAGGTCTCCGCTTGTTAGACTACTTCTGTATCAGAGCTGTGCTGTCTGTCCTCTGTCTGACCTCCTAACCTCTCTTTCCAGAATCTTAAGGACTACCAGCGTAGATTGGACACATCAGGCCTCAAACCCAGTAATGATCTTTATACTGAATATAAGGTGAGGATTCTTTCAGCAAAGTTTGTTTGCACACACTGTTGCACTTCACAGATTTTAGTTCTTTGATATTTTTGTTGCAAGAAATGTTCTCAATATTCTCTCTCTGTCTTTTCTAGAACATTGACCTGACTCAGAAGAAGATGCTTTATGAAGGCCCTCTGACCTGGAAAGTCACAAAGGAGAAGGCGATTGGTAAATATATGCTTGTTTGTAGGACATTACATGCGTGCAAACTGCCTGAGGTTACCAACGCCCTACTTGTTCTGCTGCAGAAACGAGGACAAACGTTTCACAGACGTTTACAACATTTGCTGAACCGTTTTTGAACAATAATTAATACATTTAATGGATTATAATACCTATTACAACCTCTTTTTTTCTGCAGCAGAACATTGCTTTAAATAATCCGACCTATCGCTTTAAGAAATTTTAGGCCACTCATGCCAAGGTCATTTGAATATTTATTTTAGTTATTTGATAAAATAGACATAGATTGCTCTTTATCTGATTCCAATGTGAAAGGGCAGGTTTATTTATGGATCTGGAAAGATTTACTATCACATTGTTTGGTTTTCATTTCCCTTTTTCAAATTTTTAGACTAAAGTTTGCTATAAAGGGAAACCCAGCTGCAGTGCAGATGTCTTTTTTCTTTTTTTTTCTTTTTTTTAGATTTTATTAGCCCCTTGTCTTCCTTTTTCATATCCAGTTCAAATCAATAACCTAACCTCAATTCAACTTTAGTTATTCCTATATGGGCCATTGCATGCAGCAGTTTGCTGCCTGGAGGAACAGATACAAACACAATAGACAGGAGAAGAAAGAAGAGCTACTGTTTATCACAAAACTAAAAACAATAAATGTCATGTGCTTTAGAAATGATATGTGGAATTGATAATAAATATGTTAATAAATATGCATATCAAAAAGAAAATAATCTAAATAATGAAGCTGTATGCAGAAAACATTATTAAATAAGAAAACAGCAAACTTCTCTATCTCATTCTTACCTGTTTCTCCCTCCTGTCTTTTGCCATTTTCCTCTTCACTGTCCTCCTCCTTTTCAGAGGTGCAGTGTGTGCTGCTTGGGGACCTGCTGGTGCTCCTGCAGAGGCAGGACGACAAGATGGTCCTCAAATGCCAGAGCAAGAGTAACATCGCTGTGCAGGAGGGCAAACAAATGCTGAGCCCCATCATCAAGCTGGACTCGGTTTTCCTTCGCGAGGTGGCCACAGGTCAGCCACACACAGCAGTTTCACAGACAAACACAGACACTTCCATCGTGAGATCAATATCATTCAACCTCCCGATTGCTGTTTTTTCCCTGTTTTTTGTCAGATCGAAAAGCCTTCTATGTGATATTTACCTGGGACAGCGGTGCTCAGATCTATGAGCTGGTGGCTCAGTCTGTCGGGGAGAGGAAAACGTAAGTGTCAGGCAGAAATACACCAACTAATCATGTCTGTTTCAGAAATTTAATCATAGGATGGATTGCAGTCAGTGTTGTGAGTAGCATTTTGCAAAGTAATGTGCTACTGTAATTCCACTACTTTCGGCAGTAACTAGACATGTAACGATAAATAGCATAAGACTCAGTAATTGTAATTGTGTTAATTTGAAAACCTAATTAGTTACTTGGGTAACATTTAATTTGAAGGGATGTGCACAAAACCATCATTAAACTCTCATAACCATGTCATGACATCTGTCATTAACATGAAGGGATCTTTATGAATATTCATAGTAACTAATTACTAAATTTTTGTAACTGGTTGTAATCTGATGTGTGTGTATGTGTGTGTTTGCAGCTGGACTGATGTGATAAAATCAGCAGTGGATGATCTGAAGAAGAGTGGAGCACCGATGAGGCTGACGCTGCCTCCAGGAAGTGGAGTTCCCTTCAGTCCCACCTCGTATGTGTCTATGTGTGTGTCAGTGTGCACGTGTGTGTGTGTGTGTGTGTGTGTGTGTGTGTCTACTTGTCTTTTGAAAGATCGAGATGTATTCATTGCCTGCCAAAGTTCACCCATGTCAAAATATCTCATTTCTCTTCTCATTTTCTCTCCGTCAGGCCGACTGCCCCTCTGAGCCCGACCGAGAACGGGAGTTTGAAAAGTGGCAGCGGTGAGATTGCAGTGTTTTATCAACTGAACACTTAATAAACAGCACAAATTTGTTATTGTTACACGTTTCTGAAAGCTTTGTCTCTGCCGATCGAGATAGATCGAGATAAGGACAGCTTGACGGATGACAAGTCTTCAGACCCCCGGCACAGGCTGATTGATTTCCTATCAGACAAAGGCTTCGACTTGATAGGCCTCTCTAACAGCGATCAGGAGAAGGTGGCCAACAGTGCGCTGGATGAAGGTAAATGAGGGTCTTCCTTGTACTTCTAAAGATGATTTTTATGTAATTGTCTTTCTTTAATAGTAGCCTGCTTGTCCATCTAATGAAACCACTGATTCTCTCTCCTGTGTGTCAGTCATGTCGCTGAAGAGGCTGCTGGTCGGCAGCATCAGTCTATCAGACGACTCGCAGCCCGATGAAGAAAACGGAGACGAGCAGTCAGAGAGGCCCAGTCAAGACATGGACAGCTGTCAGTCAACAGGTAGGCTTTTGTGTTGTTTTAAATTTACTTATAACATGAGTCTAACATGAGAATATGAAATGCTCTCAGTACTCATTTTCTGCAGTATCAGTTGAGCTTTGTCGCTCTCGCTCATCTCCCTGTCGCCTCTCACTTACTCACAGTGCTGTGGGTTTTTTTTAAATCATTTACAACTTTTAATAAAAATATAGAATTTCATGCCCTCAAAGTCAAATTTTCCTCCTAGTTTGTAATATCTAGATTTTCCAAAGCTATTGTATCGAAGTTTGAAAGTCCAGTATTGCGGCAACACTATTGGACTCATTCAATTTCTTGCACAGAGGTAGATAATAAGATTAATCTGTAAGCTAAGCTAGTAGGCCGATAGTTTATCTTAGCATAGGGCGACTAGACATCCTGAAAAATTTGGGACAGTCACAAATTATGAGTGGTTGTCCCTTATACCAAATCCTGTCCTGTTTGTCCCAGTAATTGATAGATAATATGAACAAGTTGAAATGGGAGCAGCCTGTGTGCTGTGAGACTCGACTCAACTTGAAACTTGAAGGCAAAAATACTGAGGGTACCTGATTTGGTGACAGAGTAATATTTAAAAAATACTGCACTGTATTTCAGAGCACTGACAAGTTGTTTTGAATAATTAATAAGATAATAGCGATACGTGAAACAAGCTGCTGCTGTCACCAGAATGCATAAGACAGTTCTATTGGTCAGAATGTACTTTAATTCAAGACGAAGCTGACTCGTGGCACATCTAAATTTTTTATTTTTTTTTTAAGTTATTTTTTTGGCCTTTTGTGCCTTTATTGACAGTGACAGCTGAAGAGTAGACAGGAAACGGGGCAGAGAGAGAGGGGATGACACGCAGCAAAGGGCCGAGGGCGGGAGTCGAACCAGCGGCCGCTGCAGAGGACTACAGCCTCAATACATGGGTCGGACGCTCTACCCACTGAGCTAAACGTCCGCCCGTGGCACATCTAAATTGAGTCTTTTCGTCCACAGAAGAAAGCCCGACCACAGACAGAGGAGCGGAGGAGGAGAACGAGAACTCTTGTGAAAAAGAAGGTGCAGGGACGAAGGCAGAGGAGGAGAAAAGCATCAGCGCGCCTCTGGTGCTGTCCCAGGAGAGGATGGAGGAAGTGTACAGAAGGCTCCACAGTCTGCAGGAACAACTAAAGAGACTACAGGTGAGGGGAGGTGAACGCGCAGAGACAGAGAGATGAGAATGTAGAGAAAAAACCGTGAGCAGAGAGGATGACAGGGGCAGATAGAGATGAGAGACGTTACAAAAGATGGGAGCCGACTGGAAAGAGACACAGAGTTGGGCATCAAGGATTTCACTGAGGATAACTTAAGTAAGGAGCGAGCTGTGGTATACTTTGGACAAATGGGGCCAAAATGGCACAAAAGAGAAACTGGAGAATAGAAAACCATTTAACCACTGCTGTTATTGCTTGGCTGAAAATTGCCTTGTGAAATTGGACTTTTCTGAAAATGGCTATTATGTCCAGCGCTTGCAATGGGATGTGTCAGAGAAGCAGCGAGGGAGACGAAGAGAGGATGTTAAGAGGAGGAGGTTGAGTGCGTACGTGTGTGTGTGTGTGTGTGTGTGTGTCTACTTGTCTTTTGAAAGATCGAGATGTATTCATTGCCTGCCAAAGTTCACCCATGTCAAAATATCTCATTTCTCTTCTCATTTTCTCTCCGTCAGGCCGACTGCCCCTCTGAGCCCGACCGAGAACGGGAGTTTGAAAAGTGGCAGCGGTGAGATTGCAGTGTTTTATCAACTGAACACTTAATAAACAGCACAAATTTGTTATTGTTACACGTTTCTGAAAGCTTTGTCTCTGCCGATCGAGATAGATCGAGATAAGGACAGCTTGACGGATGACAAGTCTTCAGACCCCCGGCACAGGCTGATTGATTTCCTATCAGACAAAGGCTTCGACTTGATAGGCCTCTCTAACAGCGATCAGGAGAAGGTGGCCAACAGTGCGCTGGATGAAGGTAAATGAGGGTCTTCCTTGTACTTCTAAAGATGATTTTTATGTAATTGTCTTTCTTTAATAGTAGCCTGCTTGTCCATCTAATGAAACCACTGATTCTCTCTCCTGTGTGTCAGTCATGTCGCTGAAGAGGCTGCTGGTTGGCAGCATCAGTCTATCAGACGACTCGCAGCCCGATGAAGAAAACGGAGACGAGCAGTCAGAGAGGCCCAGTCAAGACATGGACAGCTGTCAGTCAACAGGTAGGCTTTTGTGTTGTTTTAAATATACTTATACTTACTAACATGAGAATATGAAATGCTCTCAGTACTCATTTTCTGCAGTATCAGTTGAGCTTTGTCGCTCTCGCTCATCTCCCTGTCGCCTCTCACTTACTCACAGTGCTGTGGTTTTTTTTAATCATTTACAACTTTTAATAAAAATATAGAATTTCATGCCCTCAAAGTCAAATTTTTCTCCTAGCTATTGTATCGAAGTTTGAAAGTCCAGTATTGCGGCAACACGATTGGACTCATTCAATTTCTTGCACAGAGGTAGATAATAAGATTAATCTGTAAGCTAAGCTAGTAGGCCGATAGTTTATCTTAGCATAGGGCGACTAGACATCCTGAAAAATTTGGGACAGTCACAAATTATGAGTGGTTGTCCCTTATACCAAATCCTGTCCTGTTTGTCCCAGTAATTGATAGATAATATGAACAAGTTGAAATGGGAGCTGCCTGTGTGCTGTGAGACTCAACTCAACTTGAAACTTGAAGGCAAAAATACTGAGGGTACCTGATTTGGTGACAATAGTAATATTTAAAAAATACTGCACTGTATTTCAGAGCACTGACAAGTTGTTTTGAATAATTAATAAGATAATAGCGATACGTGAAA
>JAJHUR010136807.1:0-38982 GCA_027495735.1 Lutjanus campechanus
TTTCCATTTCTCTCCTCCCAGGTCTCTATGAAACAGACCAGCTGTAACATTCCCATTATTTCCTCCTCCTCTCCTCGTCCAGACTCAGCTGTGGAGGATTCTCATCCCATCCCTCAGGCTGATCTTGTACGATAAGACTTGTTAGTTTCAAACTTTAACCCCAACCTGTGGCTTTGTTTCCTCTCATAAGCAATGTCTTCCTTCGTTGGACTCTGTGAACTCTTCCTCTCTCCGTTCCTACTTGTCTTCATTTGCGTTATCTCCAAGCATTCCCCTTTTCTGTCTCCTATCCGGCTCCATCCATCTCTTTATCTTGCACTCTTTCATTCCTTGTCAGTCCTCCCTCTTCTCCCAATAACACGCAACCTTCAGAGCTCTTGCACTGTGCATTTGTCACTGACATTTTGGTGAGAGTTGCCATACCTTTTCCTCTCATACTGCATGGTTGATTGAAACCCTCTCAGGCCAGTGATCCATATTGTTGACAGCATTTTACTTTAACACCTCCATCTGAATTGATACTTCCTCCACATAAAGACCTGTGTGGCCTAGCATGCAGCACATAGAGTGGTTTATTGGTCAGTGAACTATGGTGTATACCATGTTCTTGTGATATTGTTTGTTCAAACATCATGCTGAGCTGCATTATAGATCGGAATGACACAGTCAGGAATTTTACCAACTGGGCAATTAAGTTGTGACCACACTAGCACCTACACTTATAAGAAAAGTTATAAGCGATGATGCTCAATATCTGTAACTTTAGAGTGTTTACGATGAGCTTTAACATTAGATCTAATCTCTTACTTTGAACAAAATAAATGCTGAGAAGGTTTCACAGCAGAATGAACGTATAACCCACCCAACTCTAACTGACTCTGGCTGGTACTCCTTGCCTTTGTTGGTTTGGGTTGTTTGGGTAGGGTAGGTTCTGGATAGGTTTAGGTATGAGGAATGTGATTGGGTAGGGTTAGAGTAGGAATATCAGGGTAAGCCAATCAGAAGCAGAGCAGGGCAGGTCATGCCTTTGCCATTCTAGAAAAAAAAACAAAAAAACTATCACATCCCACACACTGACCCCAAACTATCACGCTCTTTCCTGCTGGCCAGGTCCTTCTCTGTATGTTTTAGTTAACGGAATAATCAGTGTAGTCTGTTCTTTTGTTTACTTCCAAGTATCCTCAACATGACCATGTATCCGGTTTACTGACCAACCGTGATGAAGGTTCAAAGACTCATAGACAACACGCTTAGATGGTGGGGCAGCAAACAAGTAATGTAATTGTGTATACCTGAGCACTGTGTAACAGCTGTCACACAAACTACAGTACCATGGCAAGCCAGTAGATATAACATTAATGAAAATTCAAACAACATGAGAAAGGCTTTCTAAATTAAAAAAAAAAATGTGAAAAGCAGCAGGGACAAAGGTAAAATTGAGATACCAGAAACAGCTGGGATGAAAACACATTTTCCTTGTGCTCTTGATTGCCAAGTAAACAAACACAGTTTTGTGATGCGGACTTTTCTTTAAACAAGAAAATTACAAGGTCTGACCAAGGCTGTTGGGGAATAATTGTTTGCAGAGGTGAAAAAATTCATATGTCCCTAATACTACAACAAGGAGAATTGGTCATGGAACAAAAATAGGTTTATATGAAGGAGGCATGCAGTTGAAAAGGCTCAATATTAATCAGGGCTGATAAGCTACAAGAGGGTTAATAACATGTTTGATAGAGGTGGCAGGGACAATTTCATGGCACAAGTCAATATAATGAGCTTTCATTACAGGACACATTTATGTGTGTAATTTTGTGTTTCAGCTTCCAATTACTAACATTTCTGGGACATTTTGTCCTCGCCACAGTTCCGTCTTTCCTTTACCTACCACCAAATGCAAACTGACTCAGAGCCAACCTGGGAGCTGGAATTGAATTCGGAGACAGTGCTGAAATTGCTGTTTTACTTCATGCAAGTCTAAACAGACCGATGTTGTGTTTTAATATTGTTTGGATCCCACCTGATGTCAAGGCCACTTTTCCAGCGCTACTATTGCAGCAAGGGACCACGCGATGAGTAAATGAGAAAAAACAAACACGCAGAGAGCCACACACAGCCCATTTTGTGAGTCGGAGTAGTTATCAGTATTGGAGGGATCTCAAGCCCTCCCTCATCACCATCAATCTGTCTAAATGACTCCTCTCCCTGCCTGGGCTCTCCGCTGCTGCTGTTGCTCGCACATTTTATCCACACATTTTATCTCCCCGCAGGTCATATCAACATCTCTCTCCCCAGCTCTCTCCCTCTCTTTAATTCCTACGTTTACAACCACTTATCTCTATGCTTTTTTTTTTCTTCGCCGTCATTGCCATTTCTTTCCACTCCTCCCTCAAACCTCTGCTCTATCTCTCTCAATCATGTGCATTTCTCCAGCTTGATGAAACTGCTCCATGACTAAGCGAGCCCCGGTGTGATGGATAGCCTAATGGGAACGGATGAAGCATTAAAACCATCATTCACAGGGACGTAATGTTCCGAAGACTTCAGTGAGATCCACTCAGGATGGTGCTGTACGTGTGTTTGTGTCAAGATTGTAAGATTATCTATGTTTGTGCACACGTCAGTGAATGGGGTTGAGTTTGTACTACATGTGTATTTGTGTGAGCATGGATAGACATTATCCTCATGCTGTGTTCAAATCTTACTCGGGAGTTTTATGTAGAGTTTTGGTTCTGGATACCATTAAAAAAAAACTGAACGAGGAGTGTCATCATTTTCTGTTAGTTTCATCATGAACCAGAGGCTATCAGATGTAGAACTACTGTAAATGCTCTGTCTCAGAGAGGGATTCTCCACTTCCCACTATGTCTGATTACATTCAGATACATGAATGATAAAGTGTGATATACATTTTGTTTTCCATCTTTCTCACAGGCTGCATATGTCTCACTTTCTCAAAGCAGTTTCATTTTAATACAGGACTAGAGAGACGTGTCAACACCTATCTGTAATTGAAAAATACCCAACAAGATGAACTAGCATCTTGGTAATTCAGTTTGTAGTTCCGCACAAAAAATGAGACACTAGTTAATCAAGAGAAGGGAACCCTTGATTTGTACATGCTCACAAGATTTGTACATGTTTCTGTTCTGTTCATTGTTAATTCTACTGTCATTTTTATATCTGTAGACCTTTTTCATAGCAGCAATATTGATATGAAATAAATGAGTAAACATGGGTGCTGTACAAAATTATACAAGTATGAATATTAATAGTGGATGGACAGACACATAATACTAGACATTTTATTCCTAACTAAAAAAAAGATAATCCAAAATTGATTTTCTTAAACTAGCTTTAAAGGAGAAATATGCCACAGGCAATACATATAGGTTGAAATTCTATTTAATATTCAGTCTTTGGTTGAAGTGAGTTGTTTCTGCTCACCCCCTCCTTCCCAGACTCGAGTAAGTTCAGGCTGGCTGCAGGAAGACTGCAGCAGGCACAAGACAAGCACAAAATTGCAATTTGACAAGTCCTATCCGGTAAGTTGATCAGCTGTTTACACTGTAACTGTCAATTGTCTGTCAATATAAAGTTAAGCCCATTATCTTGTCCTGCTCCAAATATTTACACACTGGACTTTGAGTTAAGAGGCTGCCTGTCCTACTGCCTGCCAGACTCCATTAACATGTCATTCAGTTTAACAGTTATAAGCATCTACTCTACTTATGACTCATGAACAGACGCTTAATCACTGAGCGAACATTAAGCATTGATTTGAACTCTACTTAACATGAAACGAGCAAACTAAAACTGTTATTCTGGTCTGGAAAAGACATCCTTCATCTCTAATGACATATTATGGTCATTTTATGATAAATTACTATACTGTAAATACATTACAGATTTCTCTTTGAAAGGACAAGAAATCTGAAAGATCAGCCTTATACAGCATTTCCTACACATTCCCTGAAGCCATTATCTACAGTGTGGATAACCTAGGGGGTTCCTGGGAGTTACTGCAGGGCGGACTCCAAATTATTATTTGATCATTTTTGAAAGGGTATTTTTCCATCTTAAGAAACACATTAACATGAATACAACATAGTGATTAGATGGATATTATGATTCAACCTGTTTGTACGAAACCCAAAACATTTAGTTTACACAACATTAACAAAAGGCCACTTATGATTTCTCATGCAATCACATGAGCTAGCTAACCCACTAATCACTCTGTGGCGCCTATTTATACTGTAATGGAGAACTAGTTAGCTATGGATTATTAAAACATATTGGCCAACTACCTCAAACATTTCCCAAGCGTAGAGACACTGTTGTGAGCCACAATGGATTATTTTGTAATTTCACAAGCAGGAGACTCCCACATACCCTCCACCTCAGAAACCACAGGTAAATGTGCAGAGAGTGAGGCTAAATTATTCACTAAAATGTACTGTATGTAATAGGGGGCCCATGCTCCATTTCTAAATAACTCATCTGCATTAAAAAGCAGAAAATGACCAACCATTTCTATCTGTTATACAGTTTTCCAGCCTAAAAACTTTAATGCTAAACTTAATGCTAAAAGTTACAGCTCTTTTCCATTAGAGACACAGTACTGCATATATGTGAAAACCTGCAAGTAATACAAAGATAAACACATGAACTCACACTGACACACACTCTCAAACAAAACACACACACAAGTAACCCTTTATCAATGAACTGAAGTCCACTGAAAGGCTGCACACTAATGAGCTTCAATCAGTGACCATGTTACCACCAACAGAACCGGACGCTAGGGGCCTACAATGTACATGAACATGCCTACACGCACACACACACACACACACACACACACACACACGCACAAAGGATACCCCCTGGGGTGTAAAAGTCCAAAGTGGAAAACTGCACCCAGGTGCTGGTGTCAGGAAGAGGAAACTGACTACTGAGTGTGCGAGGGGTCAGAGGTCATGTTGCATGTGTTCCACGTGGAACCTAATGTAAGTACACACATGCAGAACCATATGTAGTGTGTAGAAGGCATGCTCCTCTGGTCGTCTCTCAGACACACACGATGAGAGGACGTAACGTGACACTGCAGCCATCCCAAAAGAACAGATTCAACCCTGCGTACCGTAAGTACACAGCATATTTTTCATGAGCTTGGAAAGTAGCAACGTTTGGACTATCGGAGCTGGACTTCCTGATCCTCAACACACAACAAAGGCAAAATGTGAGAACAGCTGGAGAAAAACAGCTGCTTCCAATATGCATTTCATCCATAAAATGCTTTGTATTACCTAATCTCACTGCACAACAAGAGAGGAGCCTCCTCACCACGCATGCACACACACCCGCTCCCTCACACACTGCAGTTTGAAATCACATATGAAGCACATTACAGTTCTTTATAGTTAAATCATGTGTGGAGCCACTGCAAACTTTTCTAACCAGAGGGGGGATAGGAATGGAAACAGACATGTTAAAGGAGCAAAGGTGACATGAACTGTGATTGCATGAGGCAGATAATTTTCCTGATGGCTTACAGATTAGCCTCTGTTGTGACATCATCATTTAAAGTCGAGATGATATGAAAAATGCCTTTTTAATCCCCTCAGATCACACAAACAACCCACAAAAATCCATCTCTTTGTATTGTTCAAAATCATGAAAAATCTGTTAATTTTTTCTTCCTGTAAAACAAAGTACGACACATGCTTATGTAAGTTAGAGACAACTAATTTCAACCATTATATCATGACATTGACCTGTCAACCAATCTCTAACTTTTAGTCGTGCAGAGCAAAGGCTTTAGTAAGCTAGCTAGCAACAGTATGGTATTTTATTGTGTTTTCCTGTGACTGTACAAAAACACAACATCATGACTCTATTCACTCATTTGTGTGAAATCGGATTATGTTTTATGGATAAAATCCGTTCTGGTTTCCCCTCTGATGTCCTCTGGCTGCTCAGCTTCAACTCTGGGGCAGAGTTTCTGCTGATATAGCTGCTGTTACCGGGCAACAGAATATGGCTCAGCAGACTCCTAATGGCCTTTTCCACCAAAATAACTCCAGTCCATCAAGATTCTTGGAACCTTGATACAATCTAGTGAACTAGATTTCCACCATTTTTTAGCAGAAGCATTGTAATCAAGGAGTCATCAACAGAGGGTGTTGCACAATGCACAACATGAATTCATGAATATAACAGGCCCACTTTGGTTCTGAACCAATGTATTTTTGGTGGAACCGTTCGAAATGGTTCAAAAGTGATAACCAGAATGGGCCTGGTTCCATGATGGTGGAAAAGGCCTACCAGTAAACACAGCTGGACTGGGACCAAACACAGCCTCTGAGACAAACAGGGAATACAGTACCAAAGCTCATTAACAGAGCATTCTTATGCTTTCCTGATCATCCTGACAGCTTTACTTTTTGCTAAAGTGGCTAACCACTAACTGCCATTAGCTCGGTCAGCCATATAGCTAAATTAGCTGACTCATCATAGTGTTTGGTCCCAGTCTCTGTGTTCACTGGGATCTCCCTGTCTGGGAAGAGTCCACTAGCTTAATGGACTGCTGTGTAGCTGCATGGCTTGGGGGACGTTGAAATTAATGCTCATTTGGTGCTATTGGCTACTGTGACAAGCCGCTCCCTGGCTGCCTATTGTTACAATAAACACATCAATGCCACTAGCACTCTGATTTCCGTTTCATGTGGACTTTAATATATGGGCATTAGCTCATTCATTGCCATCCTCACACCCTGACCAAGTACCACAGCCATTTCTGTTAAAAATCCTGCATAAGTGATTGGGCAGGAAGCAACAGTAGTAAAAAAAAACACCACATTACAGTGTTCATCTGCCCATTTCTCTAATTAATTGCGCCCAGGCTTCGAACAGGTTCTTGTGGTGTTTTACAAGAGACAGCCTGCGATGAATAACGGTCTCTGGGCTTTGTAACAGGCAGCGCTCGCATAGCAGACTGTGTGTGTCACGGGCGGATAGGAACAGCAATTTAGATGGTGAAATTTATAAAGGGAAAGCGAAGTCGGGCCGTTTTTCATTCAAGAGAAGTGGATCAAATGGGGAACGAATGAGGAAGGTCGATGAGAGACAGACGTGGATCTGGACCTGCTTTGCTTAATGTTCCTGTTTTTATGAGGGCTGTTAAATTGTCTATGTAGAGTGGTTGGCAGGCCTGAACATATACTGAGAGCTGCATTCTCACAACTCTTTACCTGTCTAATTTTAACATTTGACAATGCTGGAGAGGAAATCTGTTATTTCTGAAGTGCCCATTTATCAACCCAAATAGTTTTTCTGTCTGCAACAGCCTCAATCAATTACACACAAGTATATTTTATTATTTTTAATTGCAGTAAGGTTGGGTTTTACAGCCAACATTAGATTTTTCTTGCCAGTGCAGGAATTTCCTCTTTGGAATAGGCGGGTCAGGAGAGGTAAATCTATCCAGTATCGAGGAACACCAACTGTTCTATTTGTTTAGTCTCCATGGAAATGAATGCGTATCATTGTGTACACAATCAAAAGGGCCCACGGGTGAATCACTCTCCATGGCATTTGAGTTACAAGTCAGTCTCCAGCTCTGAACATAAAGCCTTATTTGTTCTGGACCTGTCAGTTTTTGATTATGTCATCTTCAAGCACCTTTGCCCAAGTGATTTGTCCCACAAGGGAGCGAACACATCACTGGTTTGATTTAGTTGCCCTGCGTGTCTCTAATGAACGCTGACTATAGTAGGATTTGTTTCACTCTTTGGTTTGTCAGATGTGGTTCATTCAAGTTCATTTTATTTCCAGTTCAAATTAGCGGACCTAAACTTTGTTTTCGCTTCAGAACAGCTCCCCTGGGCTCTGTGTTGCCTGGATGCCTTGTCCTCCCAGAAACAGCATGAGGGGAGGCAGTAAAGCTAAGCTAACATCATCGTCATTGTTAGAATTATTATTAACCCACAACCGGTCAGCCTGGGCTGGGCACTTCTCACATTCCTCTCATTTACCACTCTCAGAAAAAAAAGGTTCTTTAAAGGGCTCCCTAGTTCTGCAAAGAGCCATCACCAATTGAAGAACCTCTTTATTTAAGGGGTGTTTTTTGTGTACTTTATGCAGCTCTTTAAGGTATTAAATGTTCTTCATTTTATTAAATGTATTTTTAGTGGCAGGACAGGTGGAAAGTAACAAAGTACAAATACTTTGTTACTGTACTTAAGGAGAGTTATCAGGTATCAGTACTTTACTTGAGTATTTAATTTTGTGGCAACTTTTTACTTTTACATTTTAACACAAATGTATGTGTTTTCTACTCTTTAAATTTTCAAAATAGGCTTGTTACTTAGTTTTAATACATTTTGGGGGAATTATTGATTATTTCTATTTTACAACATTTCGCACCGCCTTCCCATTAAGACAGAATTTAACCTAAAGAGATGGACAAATAAATAAAAAAGACGATGACATAGTGTATCCATCAGTGCAACATCATGCACAACAGACAAAACATAACTTAAAAGGACAAACAAGCTGTAATAAGATATAACAAAATGTAACAAGACAAAACAGATGTAACAAGAAAAAAAGACAACACAAAAAAACGTAACAAGATGAAAAACAATATAAAGACATAAGATAAAAACTGCAACAAGATGTTAAATATGTAATAAAACTCAAAAGGGATAACAAGACAGAACAAAACAAAGATGATGTAACAAGACAAAAAGATTATGTCAAAGTCACAACAAGACAAAACAGAATAATGAGAGAGACTCGACTACGCAGAAAAGGCGAGGTTCAGCTGGCTTTGCCCACAAACAGCCAGTACAAATGTCCCTCAGAGGGCTACTTTTTACTTTTATACTTTGATTACATTTCAGAGCCTGTGTTTTTTTACTTTTACTTGAGTAAAGAAAATCGAATCAATACTTCTACTTTTACCAGAGTCTTGTTAAACAATGGCAGGTACAATCATTTTTCAATGGCTCTTTGAGGCACCTCTGGGGTTCTTTAATGAACTGTTTACAGAAATTGTTCTTTAAAGACCTTTTGGCAAAAAGTTGTTCTGTGGCATCACACCAAAGAACCATTTTTTGGATTCTGTTATTCATCTTTATTTTTCTGTTTGCAGTCTCAACAAACAGATCTTAAACAGACGGTGATTTGTGAGTGACAGCCTGAGTAGAGGAGAGTGGATGAAAGTGTTAAGTGTTTCGGACAGCCCTTTAAAGGAGGAATTTTTAAGGGGAATCTGGGGCAGTTCTGCTCTCTCTCTCTGGTCTTTCCACCCTGCCCAGGAGGAAGGGTTAGATTGCTGTGTGGAGTGATGGGTCCCACTGCGTGAGGCTACAGATGGGTATGGCAAAGTGAAAACTTTCAGCAAGTTTAGTTTTTGAAAATAAAATAAAACTTGACCTTGTGTTTTTTCCTCTTTTTTGATCCCATTTAACACAAAACATTTTTTTTTTTTGTAGTTCCATTTCTGTCACTTTCCTCAGGGGACAGGGTTGGGTAACAAGTGGTGCAGACGAGGAAGAAACCCAGTCGCTATACCCAGACCAGAGGGAGGGGGGGCTGAATGTCACCTTCAAATCCAGCAGGCGGATTGATTCAGGGCCTTCAGGGAGCAGCGGGAAATACCTCTGCCTGACAGGAGACACTAAACTAAACAACCAGCGTTCCCCCGGGAGAACGTTAAACTGCAGCACACCATGAGTTATGGGCCCCAGGCAATTTCTTTTAACATCATACTTTGTTTTATATGGCAGAAAATGTGTTTATCTTTGAAATGTTCATTTCAATAAACAAAGCACTTAACCTTATATATGAGTTGTTTCCTTACAATTTTCTGGGACAAATCTAAAAATAGTGCAGATGACTGATGTGAAAATAAATCAACACAGGTTTTTATTGCAGCATATAATTCATCATGTGAAGGACATTTCAGTGTGTCTAGTTATGTATGTGTTGTATTTTGATGACCATATGGCTAAGCATGTAACAGTCACATTTGTTTGATGCAGTGTAACCTCTGTTTTTTTATTCACCTCCTTCACTATCTATTTTTTTTAAGACTTGACAACCCTGATTATGTTGTCACAAACAACAGTCTGCAGTCCTGCCAATGGCCCTGACAGACTGAAAGTTAAACGCTAACTTCAGCATGTTTACATGTTCACAGTTATGTTTATATGCTGATGTTCACCCAGTAAAATGTTTACTATGTTCACCATCTCAGTTTCGACTATTGGATCGTACATTTGCCAGTTAGAACTAAACACAAACTCCTGAGCTTGAAATTTCATTAGTTTAACAGCTATTTGGTTGTAAACCAAACAATCCAACCAATATAAATTTTGACTCGATAAAAATTAAGGATCACAAAACTTTTTAAAACAATTTACCCTGAGGGGGCATGAGTGTGTGTACTGACTTTCATGGCAATCCATCCAACAGCTGCAGAGACAAAGAAAAAAAAAGCTGAGGATCAACAAAGTAGATGTGAGTAATATGACCTAAGTTTTGTATTATCCTATTTTTGTTTTGTTTTGTGTTTTACAGTGACAGTATTATGTCACGGTATTATAAAAGT
Organism: Lutjanus campechanus; assembly: GCA_027495735.1. Taxonomy (NCBI): domain Eukaryota; kingdom Metazoa; phylum Chordata; class Actinopteri; order Lutjaniformes; family Lutjanidae; genus Lutjanus; species Lutjanus campechanus. The sequence continues at coordinate 10,622 of JAJHUR010136807.1, forward strand.
AATAAATGATACTCAAAAACATGTTTCTCATTATTTTCACTCTACTGGCAATGTTAGGGAATTTATTTTATGAAAGAAGAAATGAAAAAAACAGATGTGTTCATTGGCTCCAAATATGAATGAAAAAGAAGCAGGCCTACGTATGTTCTGGGAGGAGTAGCCTGCCCCATGATGTAGGTTAATTAGTAGATGTAATGTTATTCTCATAGATAGACAAGGAATGGATTGGGCATCTCGACGGGATTTATTTGGCAGAAATCCCAAAGCATATAAATATAAGTACAATAGTCAGTGCACCATGGGCCATGTACATCAAGTACATATGCATACAAGGGCAACAGACACACATATCTGCACAATTTTTGTGTAACAACAAAATCAGCTGAGCTTTTGCTGCAATATAAAGTTCCACAAAAGGAAATGTGATGACCCACATCCAACCTACTACTCTGGTTATTTAACCAACTACTAATTAACTTCAGTGTCTCTTCACTGTCCTTCAATATTACAACATCAGTCCAACATCAGCCTGTGGGAGTATAGTGGATGCTAGCCTGAGCACCGCAACATGCTAACGCCAAATACAACTGGCTAACCTGCAAAATTAACAGTGAATCATCAATAAAAATTGAAAAACTTACATCTTCCAAGTTTGAAGTCATTATTGTTGGATCTAGAGCTTGCTTTGTACTGATCCTCATTGAGAAAGCAAAGTGATAAATTTCATGCACAGCAAGAGATCAAAAATAAAGTTAATCCACTGGGGGTCTCACTTCCTTGAATGATGGGAGTAGATGAAGACTTTTGTGTCAGTTCTTGCAGCCAACAAGAGAGTAACTGGCGTGCTTTGCTTGTAATGTGACCGTCACATCTTGTATTACACAGTCCACATGCTGCACCTGAATCAGCATTAGCAAGGAAAATAGGAGTTACTGGATGTAACTTCAATTCTACAAGTACGTGCATAGCTCACTACCTGTGTTTTACTGCAGACACAGTAAAGCACATCAGTTTTAATATGCCAAAACATTAATCACAGTAATAAAAATACTGCAAACTCCATGTTGTGGCAGAACACGCCACTGCTGACAGTGCCGAAACCAGTGTTCCTTGACCAAAGTCAGTTGGATTAATCTTCTGGAAATCATGAACAAGATCTATTGAGATATTTCAGTCTGGACCAAAGTGGACTGGCTGACCAACAATTCCATTCAGGACTTTGACCTGTTGGTGGAGGGTCACTAAAGTCTTCAGGATTCATCCTCTGGGCATCATGGACACCAATAGCAAATTCCATGCCAATGTATCCAGTACTTGACAAGATGTTAAAACCAAAAATGTCAACCTCTTTGGGATCATCCAAATCAGAAATCTTCATCCTCTTGGGACCATGAATATCTGCCGAAAAGTACATGGCCATCTGTCTAGAAGTAGTTAGGATATTTTAGTCTAGACCAAGGTAGTCAGACTGACATTGTCATCTCTGGAGCCAGGCTGCTAGCATGTACTGTGTATGTGAGCAGTTTAGAATGAGATGTAGATCTGGTTTACGAGCAGATATTTGTTTTATGAAAGAACACTGGACAGCATTCAAACTCCACTCAGCTCACAGCAATGACTACTTTTCACTTTCTCTCATATCCAGTTGTGTAACTGAAAGCAGACCCTTTTTAATATTAAATATTTACCCTCATGTTGTGATTGAACACTGGAAACAGTCAGATGATACACAGTGTATGGCTGGACACACAACAGACCTTAGGCAGTGCGATTGTTCAAGCCATCTCCATAAATAATCACATCGATGCATCGCTCTCCAACGTGATTGGCTTAGACTGCCACTTGGTTTATTTCTGCTCACTCCCGTCCCCTGCCAAAAAGGTCTAATCCTATCTTTTCCTCTTCGGCCTGTCTTCATATGAAAAACTAAGTGCAATAAAATGTGAATGTGCTCTTTTTTACTTTCCAGAAAGAGGCCACAAGGGGTGCAATGTTGAGAGTTCTCCCTTTTGGATATTACAGTGTCAGGGAGTTTGCACGAGATCATTACTTAGTTGGGTCCTGTTACCCAATATGCTTGCTATAGCCATCTTTCATTTAACTCCATACAGAGAACAGAAGAATACTTGTGTTTGTGCATAAATCGCTTTGGTGGGAAAACAATTATCTTGTGTGGCTCATACCTAAGTTTCCAGATTTTACATAAGGTGACATCTGATTATTATCCATGGCAAGATTCGTTACTTCAGGGAATTCTTCCTGCTGTGAACAGTAGTTGGAAGACATTTAATTTAACCAACATACAAGTCAATTTGTCTGACCAATGTCTACAGGGAGATGCTGCGCATTATAAAACAAAACCACACCGTAATTCGAGGCTGAAGTAAAATATTCTGTTTTTCTTCTTTTCCACCGGAGGACGTCACACACTGGAAGCGCTGCTTGTGAAATCAGAATCATCCTCTATGCCATAAAGTCAACTTACACTGTTTTTACACCAAAATTAGTGCAGAAATATTTTTTAAAATAGGTGATCAACCCTTTTTCCATTGCCATTTGACAAGTTTGCCTCTCAGAGAGAGAACATTAGTTTTTCAAAAATGTCTCTGTGTGTTCAGCTCTCAGTACTTTTGTAGCTTCTAAGTGAATCTCTGTGGTTTAAGGTTTAGTTTCTGTCTGGTGTCACTGTTTGAACCATTTTACAGTTTGCTTTCTGCTGGATATGAGTCATACTGAGTTACTGCTGAAGAAAACCCAACATTTCCTGGTTTTGCTGCTTCAAAATAAAATCTTTTAAATAACAAAATAAGAATTTATAGGAAAAACAGTCATTAGTACTGACATCATCAAGCTGGCCAAGTCAAACGGAGTCAAGCCAAGCAACACAAGTATGAAAAAGAGCAAAAGAGTTGTCATAGTTATCGACAGAGATGACAAGCTTACACTGCCCCTGCTGAAAAAGGGCGAAAATGAGCGTGTCCACCCAGGTGTCATGTTTCCATCACTGCCGATCAGCACCGAAGCCGATAAATACCCGTGACTACTGCAGAGTCATTTGAGCCGGGAGTGAATGCCGATTGTACCCTTTCCAATTGAAGACGAAAGCCAGATGTTAGTGGGGTTTTTTGTATAGTGTAAAAGGGGCTTTATTAATGAAAATCAATCAATCTTGCTGTGTTCACAACATAGATACTGTATATACAGATCATGCATGACTGAGATGGATATGAGTTGATGCATATCGCTATAGATCCGAGTCATTGCTACGCTGAGCGATGGGGCCACACACTGGGTTTTAAAGCCGCTGGGTCATTAAGCGTCCACACAACAGTGGCGGTGTGGAATGCTCATAATGCTTGGGAGATAAGGGCTAGGAATGCATGAAAAGCATATGCAAGATCGAGATTTTATACTGTAAACTCGTCTCCTAATGCAACAATAACAAAAGCAAAAAAAAAGGGGAGAGGAAAAATAAGGAAGAGAAAAATGTGGACTTTGAAAGTCTAATATTGGTTTGTTCCTCTTTGGGAGTATTGATCACAGGAAGCAAACAAACAGCCTTCATGTCGGATGTGTGACAGGGCAACTTCCTCTCCTGCAATCCTCAGAGACTTTTTATTTTGCTTGTTTGAGTCAGTGGTACTTGATCACTGTCACAGGAGAGTATTGAAAAGAAACAGGATGTATTGAAAGTGAGTTTGGTGCCCTGCTGTGTCCATGTCCATTCAGACTATGATTAAGTGGACAATCTGTGCTGTAGTGTGGACTGAATGTTTTATGGCACAGTGGGAGATAAGGCAGGAAGGCATTTATGATGCATCAGAAAATAGTAGCGAAATGAATAAAACAATAATTGTCTGGATGGGGGAAATGGAAAGTGATGGAGAGGCAGACTGACAATGTAAGTGCGAGAGAGGGTGAGAGGGAACATCCTCGGAGTCCACAGAAACAGATGTGGATGCCAAACTGAATTAGGCCAATTTCTCCTTTTAATTAGTAGCCTAAAACAGGAAGCAATGCAATTCTCTAAACACTTAACCCAGCTCCAATAGTTCCATGGCTCTGTGTTGCCAACAGGAGAAGATGGAGAGAAGTCTTGAAAGTCTGGTGTTTGAAAGAAGTTGAAATTAAAATGTATTTTTGCTAAGAAATCACTTATCATTTATATATCCTTGGAGGTTTCAATTTGTGTAATTAATTGGTCCCAAGTCAAGTAATGAGCATTCTCCAAGGGTTGTGAATTTTTGGCTCTGACTAGCAATGTGTGTACTGATAATCTCACTGGTATAGTATCTGTTTGTGTGGGCTTTAACGTTTGTTTGTAATATTGCTTCAATTCCAGTGGCCACACAGACATTTAATTGGCTAGGGTAGTGACATTGCTGTTGCTTATTCCCATCACAAAGGTCACAGGACAACCTGTTGCTGAGAGTTCTGACAGTCAGCCATTAACACAACTGGACCCACAAAACAGAGATAGCTAATGGTAGGTAGGTAGATCCCTTCCCTTTGTATAATGTGGGACGAACACAACAGCATGCCGCAGCTGGACAGTGACTCAGCACGTGTTGAAATAACATGAATGAAAAGTAACGGCTCACGGGAATAAGTGCAAACATGAGCAGTTAGTCAGTTAGGCTTTCCACTTTCCAACTGGAAGTTAGCCCACTTTCTTAGCTTCAACTTTTCAACTGGAACACAAACTTATCAGCACAATGGTTCTTTCCAATTGCAAGATTTATAAAGAGACCGCTTAAATTGCTAACAGTTGATCACCAATATATGAGCTCTCAGATTTCAGTCAAATACTGCCATGAGAAACGGCCTCCCAGATCAAGCCAAATTCACAATACGGGATTCTGGCCCTGATTTTCCACCCACCAACAGTTTTTACAGATGAAAGAACAAAAGGCAAGAGATTAAAGGGAAATCAGTGCATATTCTCGTGATCGACGATTGCTATGTGTGAACTGTTTAAAGATGCGATCCAAGAGCTCGGCGATACCTTGCAAACTCCTGTAAGGTATCAATCAGGTTTAATATGAGGTTGAAGAGCACCGGAGCAGCAGCCGAAAATAGCCCAAATATAGAAAGAAAAAGTAGTATTAGTAGTTATAAAGTTAAAAGTAATACAAGCCGTCTCTACCTCTCTACAGATAGGGTGTGGCTATGAAAGAGATCTCCAACAGTAATGCTGCACCCTGATGCTTCTTCTAACGTTACTTCTAGCATGTTTTTGTGACAAATGCAATTTGGAGACCAGACAGATTCATCTGAGATTCCTCCTGGTGAAAGAACTTGTAATGTGCGACCCCTGTTGTTGATCAGTCATGTAGTGTGCAGGCCATAACAGCCATTAAGACTGCTTATTACAAGACAAAAAGTGTGAACAGTGCCACATTCTGCTGGCTTTGAAAGTCATGTAGCGTGACCAAGACATCAGATGTCAACACAACAATTGTGTCCACAAAGTTTTCCCCTCCTTTGAAAAATACAAAAATAGACACAATAGCTGCAGTATCACTATTATTTCGCCGTATAAAAAGTGAGAGGAATTCAAATTTCAGTTTGACTTTCATTAAATACATTAATTAAATTCAGACTTGGCCAGAGACAAACAGACAGAAGCAGTTCAGCCAACAACAAGAGGTGGAGACAGAAAAGCACATGATGCTACACTGCAGCCTGTGTGAAAAACAGAACCAAGTCCTTCACCAAAATAAAACTCCAAGAGCAAGAATTTGATGCACTCTCAGACCAAAACAAAATTCAAAGAAACTGAACTGAAACTTGACATCCCCTTGAAAGTAGTAACACATGTCAGACAATATAACAGCCTGAGGGGAAACCAGCAGCAACACCTCCTTCAAAATCTACCTCCTGTTTTTTAGTTTAGTTCTTGAAAATGGTTCATGCCGTTGCCATTGTAATACAGCGTTTAAATCTCCCCAAACTATCTAATTTTAATAAATTTATTTTTAAAGATTGGGCTTTTATTGTAGTGTAGTTAAGGTGTTTCTAATACGGATACTGGCGTCGGAAAATGCCTCCGATAAAATGTGGTATTGAGTATTGACTCACACTGGTATTGGATCAGTACTTGGCATCTGACTATCGGCAAAGTTTAGGTATTGGGAATAAAAGAAATCGGAACATCTTTAAATGTAGTATAGTTTATGCTGTCTAATGTACAGTATATAGTTGCTTAGTGCTTACAGTGTAACATTTGTCTGAGCATGAGGCCTGAGCTTTTGGGCCTATCTTTAAGTCCTCTTCTGAGCCACACTATCAAAAGCTCTGGAAAAATCTTATAACAGAGCTTAAGTTTAAAATATTTGATCACAAACATTTTTGTTGTCTTTTCACTTGGGTTTTGAATTATTAAAATTTTATTATTCTCCTTTTTGAAAAATGCATTTAAACCTTTGTATAACATGTATTATGGACATGCCAATAAAGTACATTTGAATTCCAGAGAGAGAGAGAGAGAGAGAGAGAAAAGAGAGAGAATGGGAGGGAGCAAAAAGTTGTCAGAGAAAGTTCCCAGTTTTTTCTCTTGTGGTGAGCCGTGTGTATTTTTGTAGCTTCCTCCCCTAACCCCCGCAAACAGGAGTACCGTAAGAGGGAGGGAGAAAGTGAAAGAGGGAAGGGTGGTTGAGTGATTATGTGCTAAGGAGGTGCATGTGTGAATGTGTGTGCATGTGTGTGTGTGTGTGTCTGTGTGTGTGTGGAGAGGTACGCGACTTTTCCTCTCTACTTAAAGAGCTTTACCACTTCAGCCAACATCCTGAAGCGGGCCGCTCTCCACTCCACGCCACCCCTCCTCTCTCCTCTCCTCTCCTCCAGACCAACGCATGGACTCCAGCAGCTTTCAAAGAAAAGGCAGAGAGGAAAGCAACTTTTCAGAAGAGAGATAAATAGTGGGAGGGAAGTCTGCTCTTGGTTTCCTGGACTGAGCTGCATGCGGCTGACGGAGTGTTGGAGTTACAATAGGAGGCAATCTCCTCTTTCCTGTGTGTGTGTTTTCTGTCTGTTCTCACAAGGAACAGCGGGAGCAGGAACTCTGCTGAAGAAGACTTCTGGATGCATCAGCAAACAGGAGGACCGGGCCAAAAGAGGAGAGGAAAAAGTGATAAAACAGACACAGGAGCAGCAGGGGTTGGACTGAGAACACTGTAGGAAGACAGAGTCAGAGTCTTGAGGGACACTTTAACAAGAGACGGAAAAAATAAAGGAGCGAACCAAAGAGGAAACTCACCTGACCCACTTCTCTGCTCTGCCAGGTGGAGAAACCTCCTCCCTCCCTCCCTCCCTCCATCCCTCCCCTTTCCCTCTCCTTCCCCTGACATGGGCCGCCTGCTGGCCCTGACCCTCGCCTACCTGGCCTCCCTGCTGGCCGCCGCGATTGGCTCAGAGCGCCAACAGCACCGTGTGCAGCACGGCCCCTGCAGCTACACCTTCATCCTCCCTGAGGTGGAGCACTGCCATCCCTTACAGGACTTCCAGGTCACCAACACCCTCCAGAGGGACTCCCCGCCTGAGGCAGAGACTGATACGAGCCAATCCAAGCCGGGCAAGGCCCAAAAAGAGAGGCCTTCCTGGCAGGAGAGGAAGCTGGAGAGTCTGGAGAGTGCTATGGAGAATAACACCCAGTGGCTACAGAAGGTATGGTGATTAAAACAACCACTTCTTCCTCTTTCTCTAGCCATTCTGACTCTATCTCTCTGTGGCCACACTGTCCTCTTCTTGTCCTTTTTACATGCATGGCTGCCCCCTGAAAAACAAAGATTCAAATCATCAGTCGAATGAGATTATTCCAGTCGAGCCTTCTTTTTTTCCTTGGTAAGTCAGTGAGCATTAAAATAAAAAGATAAAACAGGTAGAAGCATACAAAACTGCACAGGGATAGCATTTCAATTAGGAAGGGAGGAATTATAAATAAGGGGAATCATAAATATAGTTTTAGCTGCGTCATTGTCCTCAGACCAATGCAACAGCAGAGGCTGTAAAGTTTTCAGGCAAGAGGCAAGAGGCAAGTGACGCATTGTCGACCACTTGACCCCAGCGCACCACGCAGCCTGCAGGGCAGGTGACACTTGCTTGTTTGCTTGTTTGTTTGCCACTGACAGGTTCAAGCTGTTATTTTAAGCATCTGAGAACACTATGGAAAGGATCGCTAGAGTGAGAGACCTTTGAAGAATAAGATAGTATAAGATGCAGGTCTTTTATTGGTCTAGCCAAACTCACAGGACTCCCTTCAATCAAACTTGACGGAAGCAAAATAAAACCCATCAAAAATATCTTGGTACATCTTTCCACTGTTCAAACAATCACCAACACCGGTTTGGTTGAAACCCTTCATTTGCTCTGTGGTGCGCTGATTTTATCGCTTAAATATAGGAGCAATTGTACTTTCTCTGACTGTGTGAAAAATCTGATGTTTTCACATCACAGATGATGAAGAAAGATGCTAAAACGTGTGTCTCACTGGTAAAACATACTCGTGTAGGCTGGTAGAAGAGTTTAGTGTGGGAAACTGAACAGGAAAAAAGAATGAATTGTCAAATATACATATTGTATGATCAAATCTGATTCAGCTGAAGATAATTTTAGGTGGGTACGTCCCTATTCACATGTAACATTTTAGCCTGCAGACCATCAATAAAAAAGCACTGGATGTCCACGATACACTGTCCAATAATATCTGTTGACAAGCCTTCATTATTGATAAGTTCAGTGCTTAGCTGGGATTTCCTGGATGCTTTTTGGCTCCATGACAATGCCTGGTGTGTGCGTGTGTGTCTGTATTTAAGACCACTGGGATGCCAGAACTCCCTGTTGCATGCAAGAGGAGAAAGACAAGTAAGAAATAAGTTTGCAAATATCAGACGGTGCCAAATATGTCTCCCACAGTTAAACCTGCTAAATTAGTACTTCCCCCCCCGCTGGCGACAAGTACACAGAAACTTCACTCTTGACTTATGTTTTAGCCCATTAAAAAACTCAGCTGACATATAAATATAACACGTTCCTCAGTGAAAAAAAATGTTGTTTATCTGCCGGAGACACATTTCAGCATGCCTCTTCTCCGAGCCGTTGGCCTTTGCAATTCCATTTAGCCTGGATTATGACTGACTAAAATGAAGTGATGCGATTAAAAGTGGCACCACAATAGTGTTTTCATTGCTAAGGTCATCGGGGCACAGAATCAGTGTTGGGCCATTGTCTGGCAGAGACTGACTGACACGCCACCCCTCTCCACCCGTCTCTCTATTCTTGTCTGCATCACTCACAGAATATTTATGGTATACACTAATCCTCGGGCCGATTATGAGGGTTTGTGTCAAGTGTTTAGATTGGCCGACTGAGAGCAAACATGTTGATTATATTTCAGGATTTGAAAATGGGGCATTATGAGTGCCAAAGCTCTTCCTGTGCTCCTGTCACTTCCTACTCTCACTCTCACTCACCACAAAATTGTCTGCATTTTCTTTCCTTTCCTTTCCTTCCTTTCCCCCAGCCTTTTTCACCCTGATCCTCTCTATCCATCTCCTTCACTCCTATCTGGACCATTCTGCACCTTCGGGATGATGAATGTGTCTCATCTCACACCTTGACTTGTCGACCATCAGATCTCGAACTCTTTGTCTATCTTGCTCACGCTCTCTCGACACACACTCCATATGAAAACACACACACACACACTCAATTCCCCTGTGCACACTCTGTCTGATGCTCAATCTATGAACTGGAGACCTAGCTTCCACGGGAAGCATCCCATGAGGCCACAGTGTATGTGTATGCGTGTTTGAGAGACAGAGCTAGGAGGAGATATTGAGAGAGGGCAAACACTTTTCCTCATGCATGCGGTTATTCATGCATACAGGCTGCACAGTACAGGTTAAATTCAAAAGCATAACACACTGGGCCTCATGCAAGAACCACTTGTATGAAGAGGCTTGTTCTTCAGTGGTTTGTACAAGTGATTTAAGAGAACTTGTCACATTCAACAATTTTCTCATATTTTGAATTTTCTCCAAGATGTGAACACAATTTTTGAGGGATCCAGACTCACTGTAGTTATGTGCAAAACATTTTGAATTTGAAAAATAAATACAAGTTGTTATTCCATCAACATTATTCTGTTTGACTGCATTTGAAATTATAGTATAATTCTAAATTTTAAAGATGTACCAGTCCCTGTTTTTGATTTTCTTTTCTGATATTTGAATTTGGATTGTGCTCTTTTTACTTGATGATGACGATGATGATGATTGCTGTTTTTATTAGTAGCATTAGTGTTAGCAGAAGCAGTTGTGATAAGATTAAATGAAGCTGAAACTGAACTACAGTCTGGAAAGCTTGTGTAGTTTGTGTAATGTAACTTTTGTAATGGTATCCTTCAACCATTGTGGGACGCTGTAGGATTGTGGTTTGTGGCATTCACATGTGCAGCCGACAGGCAGAAAGCCAGGTCTCATTATTCATTGTTTTTCCATAATGCATTGCTGAGAGTTTAAATGTGCTATTTCATGTTCCAGAATGCAAATGCTACTTTTTGTTAGTTTTGTTTAGTCTCATCCTTAATTTAAATGGGCTTTTACCTACTGCCATGTGTAATGGGTAAAAGCCAACTACCTACTGCACAGTACAGGTCAAATTGCATTGGTGTATTGGTCTAATCTTCACATTAAGGTTTTTGCAGTCGCTGTCCAGGGGAACATCCGCTGTTGCAATGCCTGATAGTGCAACATCACCAACTATGGCACATATTCTGCCCTCTGTCTCTGTGACACAGACTGCCCTTGACTCCTCCTTCCTGTTTCAGTCATTGCTTGCCTTGCTGTGGCAAGATGTTTATTTTTAAGCCATTTTCATATCGAACCATTTCTTCATTATTTCAGTACGACCCTCAGATATCATGGCATTAACAGCAGTTGTTTTTTTCTGTTCCTCAGCTTTAGCAGGTCCCTTAATTCCACTGCTGATGCTGTTAAAATGACTTTCTATTGTGGATCTCGGACAACAGAACTTTGAACGTGTAAAGTTCTTCTTTTTGGTTCTTGATGCCATTTTCATGAATGAACACTTTCATGAAAAAACAAAGTCTAATCCATATGAATCTTACTGTATCCAATTGAATATACAGTAGGTTGAAAAGTTTTTGCAAATTGTTGCATGCTGTTTTTATTTAAGTTTTACACAATGTCCCGACTTTTTTTTTGCAATTGGGAGAGAGAAAACAAAGATGAAAATATGAAAATATACTAGCACGAGGCCCATTGGTCATATTTCAGCATATTCTGTGCAGCATGTAGTCTTCACTTTCTCTCCACCAGAGCTGTGACATGAGCAGTCATGAAGGAGATACAGTTTAAATCAGAAAAAGCCCTGCTGACACATGTCTTGCTCTCTTGCCAAACTTCCTCCACATAACGTCTGGAATGAACACAAAGATCCAACCTTTCAACAAGTAACCCCCATCAGGCCAGAGCGATGCATAAATGATCACACTGTAGGTGGGATTTCCACATAAACACGGCAAGACCCTGGAGAGCTCTTTAAGATGTGCACGAGGGTATGCTGACCTTTGACCCCAGATGGCAAAGCCTTTTCAGCACCTTGTGGACCTCATTAAGCCTATCTGCATAAGCTCGGGGAGAAACTGGTAATATGCATGTGGAAGAGCTTGAGGCAAGTGTGTGTTGGTGTGTCTGTGAAACTTTATGCGATCTCACTCAGAGCTCCCCTGGGATGTTATGACTCTTACCGTGAGCCTTCCACTCAAACCCCTTGAAAGAAAACACACACCCACACACACAAACTTCACACACACTAATCCTGCATGTTCCGCGGAGGAATCACCAAGTAGACGAGTGCAACATGACCGTATTAATGTTCCAGATTCCTTCTTTGGTGTTTCCAAGAAGGAACGAGTGTTTGTTTTCTTTTGCTCTAACCCCCAATGTAACCCCCCATTGAGTCCCTTTCGTCTTCTGCTGCCCTGAGGGTTTGGCAAAAGGGATGTGAGCGTGCTTTTGTTGCTGCTTTTAAGAGCCTGTGCGGATTATGCTAATGCAGAAATATTGCATAGAGATCAAGGTGGCTAGGCTACCCCTGGTGACCAGATTTCCTGGCCCAATAGTATTTCACTAAATGTCACATTTCTCACATTATCCAATTGGTCTCCATCTTCTTTTATTTCCTTAAACATTTAAATCCCTTTTCTCTTTCTTGAACATTTTCAAATTATGGCCCGTGACTTAGAAACATCTTACTGAGTTAGTCTGTCCAAAAACGTATAAAAACATATTTTCTTACTAACCTCTGGAGGTATCTAGGCAAGAGATAGTTTTCGTTTTATTGGGCCAAGGTTTTGCGATTTCAGCATCTAATATGACAGGGGTGAATGAAATTTTGGTTGTGGCACTCAGAGCATTGAAAACTCACATTTAAACAAGGCAAAGCATCTACAACCATGCAAGCGGCTCTGTAAGACTGTACTGTAAGCTGTGATTTGAGCTAGATGCCAATATACACATGCTAACATTCACAATGACAATACTAACACAGTGATATTTAGGTATAAATATTAGGTATAACAAATTAATCCTCTTAATTTTGCTAGTTAGCTAAGCTAACTTAGCACTAAACACAGACTACAAATGAGGGTAAAAAGACACGATGACCAACGTTAATAAAATTGATCCTGAGGAGGACATGAATGTCTATATCAAATCTTAAGGCAATCCAATAAAAACAATTCAGCAGCAACATCTCTTTCCAGAAACAATGTCTTGGATGTTCTGGATAATCCCCAGAACACATTGTCAACCATTTTCATTGGTACAAATTCCTAAACAGAAAGTAATTCCAATGAAAACTGTCCACGGTGGATTTACCCAGAGTCACAGGGACATTGTTAATAAAATGAATTTTCTCTGCTGACTTTTTAAAAATGTTGTTGTCAGAACAGAATTTCATTTTCATCCTTTACATTGGGATGGGGGCAGAAATCCAAATAAAACCAGGCTATCTGTATGGTTAGGCACCAGGAGAAGTAAGTGAGAAAATATGTTTCTTCTTCATTTTTGTTGAACTGACATGTAACGCAGAGAGTGCATTTATCTCTGGTGCAATGACATCAATCAAGTCGCCTTTTTTTGTGGAAAAATAAACATATTGTTTCCCACAATCACAGCTATCATGATGTTTCTCACTCCATCATTATCATGAGCCAGAACACCCAGCAGATTTGTTCCTCCTCTCCTCCTAAATTGTAACTGAGAACAAATGTGTCTATTGGCTCAACAATTAAGATATCAAGTGATACAACTGCTATGATTTTCTCAGCACTGATCCCTACTCTATCCCTCTCAGACACAATAAAACACAATTATACTACATCCCAAATGTGATTTATCTGGCTACATGATGCAGCATGTGACAGAGCTGCAATTAATGCAATTGGCAGCGGGAGACGGAGCGTATCAAGACCTCTGGATTGAGCTCTATCACAGAAGGCTGTAATGGGAGGACTTTGGACGGGCGGCCGATAGCTGCTTCAATACATGGGGCTGATTATGATGCAGGGATCTTTGGTTCTTCCTTTGGAGTTGGCTTTAATCCGCTTGGTAATCTTTTCATAAACTTCGTTATGAGGGGATTTTTTCTGCTGCCTCAGTTGTCCTAAAGTAGCAAAATGTGAGAGATGGATTTACAGAGCAAGATGGAGGAAGTGAGGAGAGTTTGAATGAAAGAGGGAGTTAGTGGGAGAGATCAAGAGGAAGTAAGAGACAAAAGGAGAAAGATTACAAGGAGGAAAACAATTTAATTGCAGATTCATCTCTATTTGCCCACTTGATCAGTGTTTTTTTTATAATGCATAAAAAATAGAAAAAGGCTTCTCCTGTGGCAGTGCATTATCACAATCCCTTCGCTCACTGAAATGGGCATTTGCATTGAAAAAAAAACAAACAATCGCAGTCTCATTTGAATCTTCTTCGATTTTTTGCGAATAGCTTCTCATTAGCTGGATCATTTTGAATGCTTTCTCCTCAGAGACTTCATTTTCCAGTCATGTGGTTTAACGAGTGAAGTCTGATCTCGCGCCAGAAAAGTCATAAATATTATTGTTCGATATTTCTCATTTGCTTTATTGCACGGCACAGGCCATTGCCCGTTAAACGTCAAACAAAATTCCATCGTTCACGGCAGGAAAAGCCATATTTGTCTTCCAGATGCCGTTTGCCCAAACCGGCCACATTAATAAGAAAATCTATTTATTGGAGCAAGATGGATGTCATCCTATTTATACTCCTGATGCAACATGTGATGGGGTTTTGCCAATGCTTCTTTCTCTGAGCTTTGGATTGATTACAGGACGTGGGCGACTGTCCCTGAAGTCTCACACACAAATGATGTCGGCCTCTTGGTGTATATCATTTCCGCTCAAGACGCCTATACACCGCATTATTTTATTAATGTAAGGGACCTGAGGTAGACCTGTAGATGGATAGATGGGTGATAAGTCACAGCAAGTACCGCCGGGCAGTGGTTCTGAACCTTTTTGAGTTCAGAACCCCATAAAATAATCAGGTTGGTGTTCAAGACACCCCCACCCTGTCTCCCTGAGTGTGCTCAGGGATTACTGTTAGACACATGAAAACTAACAAACTCACACAGGAAGACCATTGATCTGACTCTCACAAACACACAAATTCTAATTGATTAGGCTAGAAAATGGCAGCAAGTGCGCCTCATCTGACATTGTTTTGTCTGGCAGAGGCATTTGTTGGCTAAAGAAACTTGAAATCTTAAACTTGAAATGAGAAAAGAACAGAAAAAAATGTGTTTTGTTTCTTATTAATTATTAATGATTAATCAGTTGTTAGTATTTTCAACTATCAGTGGAGGAAACAGCACAAAATTTGTAACCCTGATTCTACGGCAAATTATATCACTGGTGCAAGTGATGTAATCTAAAAAACATTCCCCTGTCTAAAACATGGCCCCCATGTCCCATCATGCTTGCTGGGCTCAGTAGTTCGAGTTTGCTATTCTATGTTACTTTCTGTTAGTGTTTGTGTCTGTTCAGATGTTTGTCAATCGTCATTTTTGTTCTGGTTTATACACTGCAAAAACAAAACAACGTGGAGAAAACTCAAAATTTCAAGCCAACTTCAAGATTCAGATGTTTGACTTTTAAGACCAATTCAAGCTCTTAAGTTTTTAAAATGTTTTACCAGCTAATAATGTTAATGAGATAATTAACTTTTCTTCTTTAGATAAATTTGAATCTGAGTTTTATATTTGGGTTTCAAAAACTGTTGAGTAAACACAGTGAAGTGAAAGAGAACAATTAATGATTTAAAGCTTCAGTTGGTAAGATGGAGAAGAGAGCAGACTTAGCTTAAAATTTTGAACCAACACAAGCTTGACGTCACCCCCCCCTCCCTCACCGGTGCACTCATGCCCTGCCTCCTGGCCCTCCTGGCCCCTCCTCCCTGCCGCGGCTGTGCTGCGCTCGCGCGTCGCTGCAGCCGAACGTGACGTGAAGCGGCAGAGTGGCATACGCGACATGAAGATGCTAGCTAGCTATACCTAAGTTCGGAAGTTGTTACTCAATTGTTTATTTGGAAATAAGAACTCAAATATTGATGTTACTTTGCCGTGTTTCAAGTAGCTAAATGTAGGTTATGGTTCGTTTGCACGCCATTTATACACAGTATTACAGTATTTAGGACATTAGAGTAGCCTAGTTTGCCAGTAAAAGAGAAGCTCATTTACAGTCTATGCTTGTGATGTGTGACATGTTGCCTATTTGTTGATATGTTAGAGTTTTGAGACCGAGCGGCAGAGCTCCGATGAACACTACACCCCCTCTGCTTCTACCGGCAGCCAGCGGCAGGGCGAGCGAAGGGAGGGGCGTGTAGCTGAGTCTGTGTGGAGTGATTGACAGATGTCAGACACTCCGTCAGGCGCTGCTCTGGCTCTGATTGGTTGTTTTGTCCCAGTCATGGTGGATTTTTGCAAATCGCTGTAGGGGCAGTAGGAGGGACCAATGGAGCTGCTTATTCCCACATTTTACAAGTCTCACATTTTACTCTGTGGCCATATGGACAGTTTTATGAAATAACACAATAAGTTAGTTTTGTTCAAGTTACCAACTGAAGCTTTAATATAGTTAATTGCAACCATTTAATATTCAAGCATCTAAATAATGACCAATCAGGTTCACAGCTTGCTATGAACAATTTCTGAGATACAATTTTTGGGGGGTTTCTAAAACTTGATGGTTCAAGTTTATCTAAAGAGGAAAACTAAATTATCTTTTATTATTTATTTATTTATTTATTATCGTTTATTTAAAAAAAAAACAAAGATTATAGATCTGCAAAACTTTTTGAGTTTAAAAGGATACTCCACTTTACATGATAATCCACTCAATATGTACTCACCACTATGCCGATGTGATGATGGGTGAAGATCTTCAGTTCACAAAACAATCCTGGAGTTTCAGCAGAAAACATGGTAGCAGCCTCATCCAGTACAATGGCAGTGAATGGTGACCACGGATAAAACGTTAAAAAAAGAACACAAAATGTCTCCATCCTGCTTGTGTGGTGTAATCCAAGTGTCCATGAGCCGCAACATTAAAAAATTAACTGCAAAAGACGCCATTTACGCCATGTTTTTAGCCGAAATGTCAACTGTAGCATGTAGCCAGTAGGATGTAAACATGGCGTCGACTTAAGATATATACGAAGTCTCGCGAGAATGACGCCATGTTTACATCCTACCGGCTACATGCTACAGTTGACATTTTGGCCAAAAACATGGCATAAATGGCGTCTTTTGCGGTTAATTTTTAATGTCGCGGCTCGCAGATACTTGGATTACACCACACAAGCAGGATGGAGACATTTTGTGTTTGTTTTGTGTTCTTTTTTTAACGTTTTATCCGTGGTCACCATTCACTGCCATTTTATTGGATGAGGCTGCTACCATGTTTTCTGCTGAAACTCCAGGATTGTTTTGAACTGAAGACCTTCACCCATCATCACATCGGCATAGTGGTGAGTACATACTGAGTGGGTTATCATGTAAAGTGGAATATCCTTTTAAGTTTGATTCAAAAGTCAAAAATCTAGTGATGGCAGTTGCCTTGAAATTTTTCTCAACTGTTTTCTTTCACAGTTTGGTTTTGTTGCCTGCCTTAATATGTAATTTTATTTTCCACAACCACCTCGTAAACCCCTTGTGAGTTCCAACCCCCAGGTTGAGAACCACTGCCCTGGGGACACTAAATTCAATGACTCCGTCACAGTACCTGAAAACATTGAGCTCAAAGAGACTCTAAGGTTGCTACTTTCACATTGTGTCAAGTTGTCAGTGAACGTATAGGGACATTACCTCCTAAAATATGATTATCACCACAATGAAATTATGGAAATCTGACATGCTGGATAATATTCTCAGAGTCTGCTTCTCGTTGCAGCTGGAGAACTTCATCCAGGAGAATGTACGCTCTGGGATGGAGGAAATGAAGAGAACCGCGGTACACACTCAGACAGCTGCCATGCTGGAGATGGGAACCAACCTCCTCAGCCAATCAGCCGAGCAGACTCGCAAACTGACAGACGTTGAGACCCAGGTGAGCCCGTCAGGAAGCGCTTGAGTGTGCCTGAGATAACTTGTTTGCAGCCAATCCAAAGGAACAACTGTGGGGGTCACACCCATGCAAAAACAAGTGATGTCATTTGCAAAGCACTTGGCGAATAGCTAATTAATATAAATCAGATGTAACCCACTGAGAAGCCATGCCCAAAGGTGGCGGCGGCAACTGCTTTAAAACAGCTGGTATTTAGTTCTACAGGCTCTGATTGACACAATGAGTTGAGCTCGGCGTCTGACAACAAGCCAATTAAAACACAAAACTCAGTAGCACAACACAGATGTGTCTTCAATCATGCCACAGAGCTGTTATTACAGATTGGGCTGTTTTGGTCCTCATGCTTTCGTTTTCTCTTATCAAAGTCGATGTGAAACCTCAACCTGTACAAATATCTGAGCCGCTTTGTTTAAGTTTTTTGTTTCATCTGCAACTTCAAAACATGTCACAGGTGCAAATGAGATAATTCTTGCTGAAGTTTTCATTTGTGAGATCAAAGCACAGACATTAAGAGCCTTGTGATGTGCCGTGCGACACTGTTTATCCCCAAGGGTGCTTTTAATGAATTCAGCTGGTGGGTGTCCTTTTCTCCACCCCCCATCAGTCTTTTCATCAATATCCTTCATCACTGCCGTCCATTCTTCAAGCTGCAGTACGTACTGTGATAGTTATTCTTCTGGTTTTATTTGATCAATCTATAGGTGTTAAACCAGACAAGTCGCCTGGAGATCCAGTTGCTCGAGTACTCGCTCTTCACTAACCGACTGGAGAAACACATTCTCCTGCAGACTCAGGAGATCTCACGCCTCAGTGATAAAAACAGGTAAGGGCACACACACTCCAAAAGACATTTGAAGGCACTATAAGACTTCCACAGTGGATGTGTTTGCTGGGTTTTTACTGTGTATAGACACTCCATTTTAAGAGAAGGCGTCAGATTTAGTGAAGAAATTCATTCAGTGATTTTTTTATTTTACAAGTTTTGGACATTACCAGTTATGTTCTGCAGTCATTTCTGTCGCTATTTTTGCTTTTCATTTCTAGATATCACCTACAGTCAAGAACAGTGCTGACTGATGGACTTTCTGTTAGTAAGACTTTAGTTACTGTACGTGCTGATATTTCCTTTGTCTGTTGTTGCTGTAGGGGTGAAAATCAACAGAAGACCCACCATACGATATTATCCCGATACTTCATGTCTGTGTAAAGCAATAATAAACATGTGTTCTGAGTTTGTCACTCTGTTTTTAATCATACATCCAAATGACTCATTAAAGAAATCACCAAGTGCATAAAATTAGGTTTCAAAGTTGTGAAAAATTGAGCAGTTTTCTCTGCTCTGAAGCCTGAGCCAGAGGACAGTCACCAACATGATCAACTTGTTCCTCTCTATCTGCAACAGGATTATTTATTTATTATTTTTCAGTGTAGAATTGCCAAATATCCTTATCCTTTGTGAAATAATGCAATATATTACCCTTTTTTCCACTGCAACTTTGTCAACATCTATTTTATCTAAGAAAATAAAGTTTTCAGTCTGTTCATTCCACTTCAGCAATTTTCATTGTAGTAAGACGGGACTGTCAAGCAGACAGACTGGCCGACACTCTCAAAAGTTTAATTTGCATTCGCAATATAAAAAGTTTGTGTAAAGAAACATACTCTACATCTGTGTATCAATATAATATGGCCACACAAAATATCTTCATATGCTGTGTTATGGTTGGGTCAATTTAAAAATGTTCAAACCAGTTTGATATTAAGCCAAATATCGGACCAAACTGGTAATACCGACTTTTACCACAAGGCACTGAACATGACTCAGCTGCTCCAGGGTCGAACATAAACAGAGCCCATGAACAAAGCTGGTTTGAGTGGGGTTGCAAGTCAGTAAGCTTCAAGCCAGTAAGCCAAGAGGGATTTTATTTTGAAACAGAAATAGAAAGTGTTGACTTTGTATTCAGAGCATAATGCAGTAACTTTGAAAGGGCAAATTGAGCAAAACAAGGCTTTGTGCTTACCTTTCAAGCTGCTACGTCACTGACAAACTATAGCTGGCTAGCTACCCTGCTAACATAGCAAACACTCAGGGACAGGGTTATATTAGAGTTATACAGAAAAGGGGAAATTATAAGATCATCGCTGTTGTTTAACTTTCCAGCCACGTATTTCCAAAACTAATAAGCAACTTTGCTTCACACCACAGTCTGCTTAGCTGTGATGTGCACTCTGCTACAAGTCCTGTGGAGACTGCCCGCATTTCCCATGATGCCTACCATTGCTAGCTAACACATAAGCACATAACACGTAAGCAAATTTAACAAAACTACTACTTTGCCCTTTTCTGTTCCAAAATGCAAATGTTACTTTTTGTTAGTGTTTGTGATGTGTCTGTTCAGAATGCTTTACGTGTTGGTAATTGTTGTGTTTGTGCTGGATTACAGTGAACCATGAGTGAGATGAGCACGATGCCTGCACTGCCTGTTGTGTAAGAATAAACAACGTAGAGAGCCTTCTTTTGCAACCTGGATATGTACCAGAAAAATACATATTAAAAATCCATTGTGGTCATTTTACATAGAATTAGACCAGTTTAGGTTTTTACTCTGAATCAGACCAGTATAACTGGAAAGTGACGCAGCCATATGCTGTATTGATTTTTCCCTCACCCCTACTAAGCTGCTGCTTTTCTTTTACTGATTCCAAATGAGCTGGTGTGGCTGCTGTAGGAAAGCTGCTCACCAAAGAATCTTTTCTCAGGAAAAAGCCACTTGACACTGGGTGGCAAAATATAAAGGCCTTCAAAATGTAATATATTGAATATGTACATGCACACGTATGAAACTGGCCATAACCGCTGGATAAGAATACGCTGAATGCCTTGAGCTGATCTAAAAAAACGGAGCACTTAACGACAATATAATGTGTATTGTGTAAGCATGCGTGTGCGTTTACAAGTGAATAGGCAGTGCACGTTAGGAGGGGTTTCCCATTCTTCTCTCGAGGAACACAAGGTCAAATTAAGGCCAGCGGGGGTTAAGGACAGGGTGCTGAGCAGCGTGAAAGGGAGTGGGTGTTTTCTCTCTTTGTATCGGATTGTTTATCACTTCATCCATCTGTACCAAGTGTGCCCCAGCCCCAACACCTGTTACACATCTGGCCCTGCTCAGCCTTGTTCTGCCCTTTGGCCCTCGTCCTTCATGTCGGTGTCATGGCTCTGACATGTAAATAAATGAATACATCTTCACAAGGGTAAACGCTATGATGGGATGCATGAAATTAAAAGGGTCATAGTAGATTTGCAGGCAGGCAGCTGTGGAATAAAAAGGGAAATGAGGACTGCAGTGGTTGCAGGGGACTACTGTTGCTGATCCTGGAGGGCATTGAGCCAGTATTTGAACTGCTGCCAACTCGAAAGAGCAGAGAGGCATGTTTGTTTTCACAGGCATTACATGTAAAATACTACTGGCAGGAAACAGAGCATTTTGTGGAGAGTGTGTGAGAGCAGTCTAATAACTATATATATATTACAATAATAATAAATAGCACGAGATCATAAGCATAACAGTTTAATTGCCCAGGATGCAATGTGATCCAAAATGTTATGTTTGTTCTGTCAAACCCTCTAACTGTTTAAACATTGCTACACTTTGACTGTTCCTCAAAGTAAAATACACACAATGGAGAACAATTTGTTAGCTTGCTTTGCTGCTTTTATTGAGTGCCCCCCCCCCAACACCAAAGCAAATATGAAATGGAAGTGATGTTAGAAATGATTCAGATTGATCCAGCTTTCCTTCCAGGCCACATACTGAGTCGCTTGCCTAAAGCGGGAGATTGAGGATATGTGTTTAGTGAGGCGGCCGTGTGCGCACAGGCCTGAAAAGTAGCTTGTTCAATCTGGGTGGCTGGATTGTTTCAATAAATAACTGCTGCAGAGCCGTTAGTCAAAGCCATAAAGATCAGGCTGCCGGGATTTATGATCTTCATTTGGAGGCGGGGGTGTGGCACTTGTGCAGACACACACACGTCCACACACACACACAAGTTGTCAGTGTTGCCTCATGGCTATGATCGAGAGGCTTAGCATGCAGGCCCATCTGTGAATGCTGCTGCAGTACAGGTGTTTATATGATGTTAGCCCAATGAGACCGTCGCTCGATTAGTCATCCTCATGTAAATGTGCAAGTTTGCACAACCTCCACTGTGAGAAGTAAATCCTGAATTAATGGATTTTTCCACATGCATCCACTCTTATACTTTCCACCACCCATACCATTCAATATGCATCTTTACACTTGATATAATGTCGTCTTCGTTTAGGAAAATAAGTCAACACTAAACTGATTTTTTTTGCTTTTTGTCTTTGGTAGTTTTCTGGAACAGAGGCTCTTAGCGCTGGAGGCTCGGTATGGGAGGGAGCTGCAGGGCTTGGAGAACGAAAAGCAACAGCTTCAAGAGCTCGTGGAGCGGCAGAGTCGACTGGTCAGTCAACTTCAGGGTGAACTGGGCAGCTCCACACTCAACAGCACCTTGTTACAGAGACAGCAGGCCGTGCTCACGGACACTGTTCAGCAGCTGCTGGCTATGGTCAACCACTGCAATGGTAAGACTGAGAATTTACTGTGTTGAATGAGCCAGTTCTGCAAACATCAGTTATTCAAAAACATCCATCACTCTTCTCTGCTTCCATCACAATTCATTTTGTCATTTGTGGTGATTTACAAGAGCTGTAATTTGTTTCCCAACCACTCGTTTCACCTTTTCTCACCAGTTAACTACCAGCGCATGTTGTCACGAGGATTTTTTGTACCAGCTAACATAAAAATTTATGATGCCTCAAATTGATAAGTTCTCATTCAAATGTTATCCTTGTGCGTTTTTGTAAGCTTCTATCTTTTTAACCTGACACACAGAAATGAAAAAAAGGCTGCTTGACTGGAAGAATCTCAGTCGACTGAGGGGTCTCCCACTGATTATTCAGCTTTCAGGGGGCAGCCCTGATTTACATAAGAATAATGTTCTATTGATGTAACAAAGATGAATAAATAAAAGTCATTATGAAATACAGGAGAGAACACACTCACTAGTATGTAGCACACAATTATATATTGTATTCATATGATTTATTACTTCCTCGGTCCAAAAAACCTGACTGACTAATAGCTTCGATAAACACCAGAATTTAATTTGGGCAAAAAAGGGGATTTATAACATTTCAATTAATGAGCATGGGATTTGTGGTTTAGAATCACTTACAAGATAAACATCACATAGAGCAGTTTGTAATTCAAATCTCAGACTCACTCCATACATGCATGCACTGCAGACATTACAGTCTAAAGCCAGAGCTTAACATTACGAGAGAACTCACATATGGAGTTGGGATTTGTGTGCAAAACCCATAGGGTTGCCATCTGTAAATAAATGCCTGTGTGGTTTTTTGCAGAAATCTCCAACGTGCCAAAGGAGGAGCCGCTTAGTTTCAGGGACTGCACAGAGATCCTGCGATCTGGAGTGACAGAGAGTGGAATATATAGCATACGCCTCCCCAACTCCACCCAGACTGTCAAGGTAGTAAGACTTTAAAGGTCACTGGCCTTTTCTTGCAAATATCACCTAACTGACTGTGACATGAAACTTTTTTTGTAGGACATTTTATCCCATTTGTCTTACACGTTTAGCACTGGAACCGTTTCACTTTGCCCAGCCTGCATAACGTAACACTCACGCACACTGCATAATGACATTCAGACGGCTTATCATTATTTTTTGGACTGCAGTAAACACTGGGAGGACAAACTAGTCTGATGTAATGGTAATTTGCAGGGATTTTTTTGGTATAGAGGTTGATGGAAATGCCATGCTGGGTTACTGAGAGCTAAAGTAATAAGCAACAGGAGCATTATGCCCCGCAGGCTCCGTGGTGAGTGAGTGTGCGCTGCTGAATGCAAAGTCAGAAAAGCTTAAGAGGTACCTCCGCTGACCTGAAGTAGCTCGTCCTCGCTAAGTCAACCATGGCATCCAACAGCAGGCTATCCTTTTCTTTGAATCACAGCTCGCATCCTTGGCTGGGTTCTTCACTCTCAGAGCTAGAACAGTGAAACAGTTTTTTTGTTATTCATTACTTTCAGTCTAGTTTGCTGGTTGGCACCGTCTCCCATCGCCTCTGTTTTCTCCCGTTCTTCCTCTTCATTTCCTCTGGGCAAGGCAGCCAGGTGTTAGGCCTTGGTGCCATGTGTTTCCTGCCAACTGGGGCCAATGTGCGTTTCCATTGATGCAAGTTAGCGCTCCCCAAATCATTGCTGCTTTCAATCTATGCCATCTAATTCCAATGTGGCTGGCAATCTGGGTGGCTGCGAAGAAGTGGGGCAGATACAAATTGCCCTATATTCAAAGCAGCGAGCGGGCTTTCTCAGTTGGACAAGAGACAAAAAGCATACACAAGTGTGTAATGCAGATTTGCCTATATGGGATCTATCCATCTATAACTTTTACTCACCAAGGTTGTAAATAATGATGATGTTTACAAAACAAATAATTTATAGTTTGGATCAGCTTCTTTTTGAATATTTCATAAAGTACCTCCGTTGTAAATACTTTTGGGAGCTACATATGCACAGGGCTCATAAAATTAAACACATTAAGGCTTCTCTCTAAACACATATTGTAAAGAAATTCCCCTGAAAGCCATTTACAAATACAAACCCCAATTCCAAAAGCTGGAACGCTGTGTAAAACAGAATGCAATTATTTGCAAATCCTTTTCAACCTATATTAAACTGAATACAGTACAAAGACAAGACATTTAATATTCAAACTGATAAACTTTATTTTTTGGGAACTCATTCTGAATTTGATGCGGGTAACACATTTCAAAAAAGTTGGGACAGGGAATCAAAAGACTGGGATAGTATCATGATTGAGTATTAAAGGGGCATCTTCGAAAGGTTCAGTGATTCACAAGCATGGATGGTGTGAGGTTCACTTTGTGAAAAACTGCATGGGCAAACAGTCAAACAGAAAGTTTCTCAACATAAAGCTGCAAGGAATTTAGGAATTTCACCTTCATCTACAGTCCATAATGTCATTTTAAAAAATTGGAGAGAGCGCTCTGGTCTGACGAGTCCACATTTCAGATTGTTTTCAGTAATCATGCACATTGTGACCTCGGGGCTAAAAAGGAAAAGGACAATCCGGTCTGTTACCAGCGCTAACTTCAGAAGCCAGCATCTGTGCCCGTAGCATGGCTAACTGACAAATCTGTGAAGGCACCATTAATGCTGAAAGGTACATGGGAGGTTTTGAAACAACATATGCTGCCGAGATGCTCCTGCTTATTTCAGCTAGACAATGCCAAGCCACAATCTGCATGTGTTACAACAGCCTGGCTTTGTGATAAAAAAGGCCTGTCTGCAGTCAAAACCTGTCTCCCACTGAAAATGTGTGGTGCATTATGACACAAAATACGACAACAGAGACCCCAGACTGTTGAGCAAGAGTGGGAATGAATTTCTCTTTCAGAACTTCAACAATTAGGGTCCTTAGTTCCCAAACGCTTACTAAGTGTTGTTAAAAGACAAGGCGATGTATCACATCCCAGCACTTTTGAAACATGTTGCAGGCATCAAATTCAGAATGAGTGTATATTTACAAAAACAAACAATAAAGTTAATCAGTTTGAACATTAAATATCTTGCCTTTGCACTGTATTGAATCAGACATAGGTCGAAAAGTTTTTGCAAACCATTGCATTCTGTTCCAACTTTTATGGAATTGGGGTTTTAATAACCACAGCTTAATCTTTCTAACAAAAAAAAAATCATAATAACGCTTAAGTTGTCTGGATTTTGCATTTTATTATAATGGGTTTGGCCCTAACTGAATTCTTGCTGGCTAATAATAATAACAAGTGAATTTGGAATATCAAATATGGATCTGGTCCCAATCAACATAACGACCACATTTGGCAAACGACTTGTTAAAACCCTGTTTTTGTATGCAGTGTGATGCCTTTATAAGGCCAAAGCTTTGGCTTAATGTGCCAGAGGATAATCACAGCATATTGCCAGTTTCCTGAGGTAAAAGACCTGAGTGCCTTTTGACCTTGATTTAGCTTTCCTATTCTGGGAAAGAGCTGGAAACTTTCATTTCATTTCCAGCAGAAAATAGCCAGTTGAGATGTCGAAAGAGAGAGAGAGACCCCTTGGGATGCAGTCCACATACCAGCATCTATACTGCAGGACTCTTGAGACGGGTCAGGGTGGTTGTTTGGTGGACAACATTCAAGCAACTGGGCAAGCAAATCAATTTTGTTTCATCAGTAATTACCTACATTGCAGGTTGTAGAGGTTGTTATCAAGTCAGAAATGTCACTGAGAATATCTATAATTTGAGGTGACAACATTGAGATTCAAACATAGTGTCTAAAGATATTGACAAAGTACTGGCTCGTAGACTTGAGGTATGCAGACTGAATATGTTTGATTAAGAAAGATCTCAGTAACAAAAAGCATCTAATTTTACCATCCACAAAAGAAATCCACAGTCATTTAATCAAGATACCTAAGGGAAACCGAATATGTCCAATTTAACACCTTGAATATGTAAAACACATTTCCCTAAGAAGTCTAAATTTCAAATTCTGTCACTAGATGAATGAGTGCAATTCATTCCTATTTGTTCTTCCAAACATGTCTACATATGGCTAAATGTGCAGCCAAGTAAGAAAGAAAACAGCGCATGTAACCAAAACCACAGATGCCTCCTCCTCAACCCCCACTCAAGGGGTTAAGAGAACATGCTGATATGTTAGTTTTTCCTTCCCACCTGGGTCATATCATTACATGACACCCTGAAATGTTTGGTCCCCCCCCCCCTTATTTCTGAGGCTTCCAAGACATCTTTCAAATAACAGAAGGGCTATGTTGTGTTTTATTTTTTCACTTTATTCTTTTCCATTTTTCACTCCAATTTACACTTGTAGACCACTCTGATCCGGTAAGATGTGACACTTTGAAACTTGAGCCCTGCCAATATAACAGTCAGCTGATATTATCAGACTGTTGTTGGCCTATATGAAAGTTTAGTTTCAGTTCTAATATCATTTTGCACAACAATGTTTACTATATCCTGCCTCCATGATCTTTGTCACAAGTGTTAACAACTTTTAATGAAACATGTCTATATTAACTCCAGTACAGGTCAGGTCCTATTTGACACAAATCTTCATTTATTGACATAAACTTGGAAATAGTCTTCATTGTTGTCATATAATAGGAAAAGGCTGGATATGATGTAAAATATTAAATATTTCTACCAATATGGTACTGGTTCCAAAACACTATTATTTATTTTCCTAATTATACCTTAAAGTAGGGAGTATTTATGTGTTGTTTTCATTTTTTAAATGGCCAAACAGCTTTAAGTATTGGTTAAAAAAGGAAGAACTTTATCTCTATAAATTATAAGTTAATGTTGCACTAATCAATATTTTAATAATAGCAATGAATCAAATGATTATGTGGCTGTGAAAGGGGTCACTTGTTGTAATGAACACAGAGAATTGTGAAGACATGTCACATTTACGGAGCATTTTAGTGTCTTTCAGCTCATTGTTAACAAGCACCTTACCAGGTATTTGTTAATGTTTGTATATTTTTTTAAAGCTGTAATTGTGGGAGGATGAGTGATTAATGGTTTTGCAATAAATTTTTGCTCTCTCTGCACCACGTTGAACCTTGCATTTTAGTCACCATGTGCCCTACATTTTATATCAGCTGCCTTTTCCAAAACATGTTAACACTTTGTTTTGAACTGCTGGTGATGACACAAAATCTCAAATTTAATCTCAGATTTACTTTTATTTCTACAGGTGTTCTGTGATATGAAGACTAGAGGAGGGGGGTGGACAGTGCTGCAGCATCGGAGAAATGGCTCAGTTGACTTCCATCGTGGGTGGAGGGACTACAAAATGGTGAGTTGTGCAGAGGGTAGGGGTCAGGGTGCATCATTATCAGTACAGGTACTATGGATCAGAATTGCGGGACTGGACAGGAGGTTCCAATAACGATCCACAGGTGGTTTGGCATGGAGAGGCGTGGGATACCGGCTAGCCTGTGATCCCAGGTGACCTGCGGTTGTTGTATTTGGCTGGCCTCATGTTCTCTACCACCCCCCATGTTATTGCACCTGCTCTCCCTCCCTCTCCCTGTCACACTCCCACACACCCACACACACACACAATGACCCGCAGAGCGATAGCGTTTATATCTATCTTTAAGATCTCAATAGAGTTCCTGTATAGGGAAATGAGTGTGGTGATGAAAGTGACATAATTTCCAAATACAAACTGGATTCAACACAATCACACACAAGAGACCAGCGCTCCAGCTGAATCAGACGTGTTTTAACACCTTTGGCTTTTGTTTTGGTTGGACTTGCATTTAGATATTTTCTTGAATCTCATTACAAAGTTTGCTCAATAGAATCAATATTCTGTTTGCGCAATAGAGAAAAACATGCTTGCAGACCTTTTGACTGTGTGAAATTACACACAGAACAAAATGAGTGAGGCTAGTTTGGGATTGAATGGAGTAGCAATTTGTCTCACACCCACGCCGACAAATCAATTGCCACAGGTTGGATTGGGAAAAAAAAATGCAGAGAACAGCGACTGCAAACAGCG